>JALMQS010000153.1:36523664-36596124 GCA_024734495.1 Forficula auricularia | reverse complement strand
AGTGTTATCATCTTTATAACTTATAAATATTCTGTTATTATATTTCTCATGGGTTAAGATATCCAAATGGGTGTAGGCAAATTCGTTTTGTTATAGTATAAATAAATAAACGAGTTGTAGTTTTTTGAGTGCCTAGATTACATTAAGAACAAAATGAATTTATCAACATCCTACCGGGTATTTGAACCCATGAATAAACTATTTCCAATTTAAAAGAAGGATAATGAAGGTCAATTATTTGCATCAAGCAGAGGATATACTCATTGATATCTCCTTACAAAAATAAATTGTATAATTTGAATATTAATATGGATTTCCAATCTGAATTATGAAAATTAATTATATTATTTGTTGGAAATAACTCAGCTCATTGGTATGGACATAACCTTGTTCAACCCACCCTTGTTGTATCTCCGCTTAATGTCATGTTGATCAATTAATTTAATTAAGAATTTGTTTGTAAAACATTCTAATGAACAGAATAACATTATTAATCCATCTGCTTAATATAAAGCTATTTTCATATTTTCGTCAATTAGCGAATGAATGGCTTTTAAAAATTTTTCCGAAAAAAACCCGAAGACAAAGATTATGTATTTATGAAAGGCGTAGCCCCTTATAAAAGTGTCATCTAAGGGCGTATTTAATTAAAATTATAAATGAGTAGAGTGAGGTTATAAAAGGGGTAGAACGGATAAAGGAAAGCCCCGTCGCTATACCACCACAGTCAACACATATTATCTCATTATTTTTAATGATTATGATATTTTGGAAACGAGATCCTTCTCTCGGCCGTTTTGTATACTTGTTTTCCATATTTCTTGTAAAATATGCGCCTGAAGGGACATCGCGCAAACAATACAGTAGATGTCCACTCGACACGGCGTTTGTCCCATGGGAGATATTTTTTTGCTTTTATTTCTTAAAATTAATAAATGAATTCTTCTCCTCCAAACGAAAATGAAAATATGTTTTGTGCTAATGTGTCAAAATATATTTTCGTACTAAGGAGAACTTCTCAATCACGTACTGGAGAATTCGGAGAAGCAGATCGTTGTGAACACCCATGACCATTCAAGGTAGATTTCAGAAAATAAAACAAATAAATGTTTTTAGTTTTATCTCGATATACAAATTTATTATCAGGAGTTAACATAGAAAGAAAGAAAGTTTTCTCTGTTAACTCCTGATGATGAACTCAAAATCCGAAATTTATATATATCGAGATAAAACTCAAAACAAATATTGGTTTTATTTTGTGAAACCTACTTTGAAATTTTACTTAATTTTTATTAAAAATGTTTCATCTTGAACCGACATCTAGCTCTTTAAAAATTACCATGGCCATCAATAACAAATGTACGATATGCAGACGTCATATGTGTTAGTGGGTAATCTGTAAGTTCTGTTGCTAAAATGTGGCGACAGACAGCATATGATAATTATTATTATTTGCAATTGCTAATTAGCCCTTGGAAAAAATGCAACAATTTTTCCTTAAGGTAATGATGAAAAAAACACCTACCATAAAAATACAGTCAAGCTTTAGATTCTAATTCCCAGAAATTTTCCATTTATAAAACAGTTAGAAATATGTTTTTGTGATCTTTTTTGAGATCTGGCTCCCAATTTACACTTATTAAATTTTTCATGGGTTCGGTTCAATTAGGTCAGTGGTTCTTAACCTTTTCAGTTTCGTTAATCCTATAATCAAGCAAACCATGTGTCTTTAGTAACAAAAATATGAGAAATTAAAACTATAAAGTTATTAAGATTATTGGTTTACTATTTGTTTTTCTGGCAAAAGTTTTAAATGTTCTTTCAGTTTCAATTTGCTTAACTTTGATGGCGTAATTACTATTTAAATATGAAAATTAATATACTATATTAGTTTGGCTGATTACCCCCCTCAAGTAGCTATTACCCTCCAGGTTAAGAACCATGGGATTAGATAAAAAAAATGTGTTCCCACAAAACCCGAGGGTCGGCTAGGATGTATTCAGTTCGGTTCTGTTCTGCGGTTAGAAGATCTCGACTTAATAAACATAAACAGCATCAAATAGTGGGCAACCTTACTGATTTCTGCTTTTACGATAATCGATTCCGCTACTCTGGGTAAATTAATGCTTTTCAATTAAATGGAACCTTATGACATCTACAAATAGTCCTTGGATGAAATGTAACAATTTAATATGGTCTCTTTAAGGTAATAATGAAAAAAATACCTTAAAATACAGTCAAGTTGTAGATTCACCATTTAGAAATACACCATTTATAAGATATTATTTTAACAATTTGAAAGAAGTTTTTCTTAACTTTTTGAGTTCTGTTTACAACTGAAAATTTCTTTTAATTAAAAAAAAATTATTCTGAGGCAGATGCCAAAAATACTATGGTATACTCATAATATGTTACAATGTTATCATAAAATAAATTTACACATTCTGATGTGGCCATTCACTTGACTTTACCATACACTTGTGGTTGTGTTTGGTACAAGGGCCTAGATTTTAATATTTTTGACCCTCCCCACCTCTCCATTTTGGGGGGTTTGTTTTTGCATTTTTAGTGTTCTAGGGGACCAATGATTATGTATACAAAATTTGGTTGAGTTTGCTTAAACGGCCTAGATTTTTATTTTTTGCCCCCCCCCCCCTCCCCTAATTTTGGCACCAGAAAAAAATAATTTCGTTATTTTAGGTTTATTTTATAGTATATTAAATTTTTTTGTTCTTATAGTTTGAAAATATTATAATTTTAAATTTTAACCCCCCCCCCCCCCCAATCCCACCTTAATTTTGGGTGGATATGCACCAAAATCTAATCAGCTCTTAGTCTCAATGCACTAAAACTACATGTGAAATTTGGCTTTGATATTCACACTAGTTTTTGAGCTAGCTTGTCCACAAAATTTGGTAACGCACAGACCAACAGACTAACTAACAGAATAACAGACATCAGACATTTTGACAAAACAGTTATTATCGCGAAAAATATAATTTTTTCGATGTTCGCTTTTCTGTAGACCGAAATCCCATGGTTTCGCCCAATTTTTTTTTATCAAAATAGTTTCAGCCGTTTTTAAGATATTTCAAAAAAAGGAAGCAAAAAAACACTTTTTTCATGCACGATTACAATACTTGACCATACCCTGTATGGTAAAGTAAAAAGTATATACTACAAAGCAAATAAATGATATTCATTTCAGCTCTCTAAAAGGAAACCCTTGTGTCGAGAAATGGAGCTGGAAAAATTACAATCCCCCACTGATTCACAAAACAAATCAATCATATTTCGCTCTTTTAAAAGTCATCAATGACACATGGATGTATCAAAGGTGCTAAGTGCCACTTTCGGATATTTTGAGTTATATGGTACATGTAGAAAAGGTCTATGTGCCAAGCCTAATAATATTACAAACTAGCTGCGAAGCCCGCCATCGGCTATCTACCGCCTCTTATAGCTAGGGGGTTTCGCGCCCTCAGTCCTTCCCCCTGCCTTGAATACCTCCCCATTCCACCAACCCTATAAATGCTCTCTAGACTCTCTCCTCTTCCTCCTCGCAACTCTGTTCAACCCCACCGTGAGAACGATTAATTCTTTTTCCAACAATATATGTACTTTCTAATTGGAGGAGGTCCACAAATTTTAATCCTGTACCCGGGTTCGAGGGATTCGAATGGTCATCAGAGTTAAAAAAGAGGAGAGAGTTTCGATCAATTTTCTTTTATTTATTTATTTTAATTATGTTTTATTTTATTTGAAGATTTAACTAAGTTAGTAAATTAAGAGAAAATTTAAAAACAATACAAGCACATTATATCTAGTCTTATGCATTGATAGGGAAAAAAGATGTCCACTTAAAAAAAAAATTTGAAATTATTAAAATTTGAAAAAAAAAATACAAAAATGCGCATTTAAATAGCTTCTGATAGAAAAAAGTGTAAGTAAATAAGCCTGCCAAATGCGAGTCGGACAGCATACCGAGGATTTCCTAGCCTAACCCCAAAAATACTTGAGATATCAAATTCGTTCTTATCTCTCGTTGTTAAGAGGAACGAATGAATTTGTAAACAATTTTCATATTTTTAAGCTCAGCTGCTATAAACATCGATATATATAACAATCCCCTAAAATTCGCCAATTTAAAACCCTCTCAAGGTCATCGAAATAAATTTTGAAAATTATTCTTAATCATTACAGAGATACCTCACATTTCATGATAAAAAAAATTGACCTCAAATAAAAATCAACGATTCCCAAAATAACCATTCGAATAAAATTTTAATACGATTTTTGATTTGCCTGAAAATGAATACAATAGTTCCGAAAACTCGGTCTATTGTGGGCCGAAAAGGTGGTCGAGTTTGTGAAAATGCCGGGTTATCGGGAATGTGGTTAAATAATCTGACGTGTTCTGATGTGGCCATCTACTTGACTTTACCATACAACCTGGCCCCTCACTTTTTAATATTTAATAAAATTATTTATAATCATGTAGGGGAGAGGCGTTAGTTTTTGCATTTTTAGACTTCTGGGGGCCCACTGATTATGAATACAAAATTTGGTTGAGTTTGGTACAAGGGCCTATATTTTGATTTTTTGACCCTACACCCCCTCCCCCTCCCATTTTGGTCGGTGAGTTTTTGCATTTTTAGACTTTTCGGGTCCCACTGATTATGTATACAAAATTTGATTGAGTTTGGTAAATGGCCAAGATTTTCATTTTTTGACCCTACCCCCCTTTTGGGCGGTTAGTTTTTGCATTTTTAGACCTCTGGGGTCCCACTGATTATGCATTCAAAATTTGGTTGAGTTTGGTACAAGGGCCTATATTTTGATTTTTTCACCCTTCGATATTTAAACTAGTTTTTGAGCTAGCTCGTCCACAAAAAATTGATAACGAACAGACTAACGGACAAACAGACAACCGGACAACCGGGTGGACGGACAGACTAACAGACATTTTGACAAAACAATTATTATCTCGAAAAATATAATTTTTTCGATGTTCACTTATTAGAGCTTTTTTGTAGAGCGAAATGCCATGGTTTTGCTCAATTTTTCTAATCAAAATAGTTTCAGCTGTTTTTGAAATGTTTCGAAAAAAAGAAGGAAAAAAACACTTTTTTTCATGCACGATTACAATACTTGACCATACCCTGTATGGTAAAGTAAAAAAGAATAAGTACGAGTGTTTCCTCAAGAAATACAATACTGTACTTGCATGTATTGTTTTCTTGATAATACAACAAAGAATCAACTGCCCAAATACCCTTAAACAAACGAATAGTACCTACGTATTTTAATGAGAACCTTTACAACATGAAAATGGGGTTTTTTCACCCTGTCAGGGTGTGGCCGAGTTATCCGGACTGTTTTGCGTTATCGAGTGCTGAGTTTTCGGGACTCTGCTGTACATATACAAGTAAATCTTAAGTTCTTATCCAATTTAATTTATGAGCTATATCTGACAGATGGATATAGACATTGTGGCGACACTATGAGGCCCGTTTTACTTTTTAAAAGGATCCCTAAAAAGGGAATGTATGTTAAAATCACGTAGCATTAAATCACAACAGGTTTTGTTTATACTTAAATAGCTCAAATAGCTAAAAAACCTAATCTTTATTTATCACTATAAGTTTACCATTTTCAAAGATGTTTGGGTAAATAAAGAGAAATCAGTGACGTTGTCCTCTGCTTGATGCAAATATACGTATATAACAAATATAAATAAATATGATTATATATAGTTTCGAAGGTTTGACTTTCATCATCAATCTTTTTAATAAATATTCTATCTCTTATTCAACATGGGTTCAAATATTCGTTTAAGACTATATATACCAATTAAAACGACTGATGATGAATATCAAATCTTCGAAACCATAGACTCTATTAAATAAATTATACCTACATTTACATTTACATATCTCTATTTGTTATATATATATATGTTGCAGAAAAACCCCGTTTTTAGTATGAACGGGTTCTTACTAGTTAAAACGCGTTTCACTAAATACCTTTGTGGCAACTAGAGTATACTGATGTTGATGGTTGAGTTTGGTTCAAAGGTCTAGAGTCTAGAATCTTCATTTTTGACCTTCCGCCTCATTTTTGGTGTTTAGTTTCAAAAAATTTTAATTGAAAATGTCAAAAATTAGAAGCATAGTTGTAGAGGATGTAATTTTCGACATTTTCGTTTAAAATTTTTTGAAAATAAACACCCAAAATAAGGCGAAAGTTTAAAAATGAAGATTCTAGACCTTTGAACCAAACTCAATCAACACCGGTAAACTCTAGTTGCCACATAGGTATTCAGTGAAACGCGTTTTAACTAGTAAGAACACGTTCTTACTAAAAACGGGGATTTACTGCAATATTTACCACAATTCTCATCTGTCTGATTCTTTGGGGAATCGAAACAGATGAATTTTGTTCAGTTTTTCAATAATAAATTTTATTTAGAATGTTTATATGTTAACATTTAAATGAAAACGAAAGTTAAAACTTTTATCCGGTCACTGCCCTATTTTGGTGCACTTGGGACCAGACTCGTTTTGATAGTGAACCAAGAGTTGAAAAAAAGATACAGGACCCAGCCGGGTATGATCCGACATCTTCTGCGTTAAGCCCGCAAATGCCTTCTCCATTTAGGCGATAGATCATCCCCTAACTAGATTCTATAATCAAATCTTATATATATTCAACTCTCAAGTTCAATCGCGTTTTTCTTCTATTTTCCTAATAATATGGTTGTTATAAATTTACTACAATTCTCATCTGTCTGATTCTTTGGGGAATCGAAACAGATGAATTTTGTTCAGTTTTTCAATAATAAATTTTATTTAGAATGTTTATATGTTAGCATTTAAATGAAAGCGAAAGTTAAATCTATCGCCTAAATGAAGAAGGCATTTGCGGGCTTAACGCAGAAGATGTCGGATCATACCCGGCTGGGTCCTGTATCTTTTTTTCAACTCTTGGTTCACTATCAAAACGAGTCTGGTCCCAAGTGCACCAAAATAGGGCAGTGACCGGATAAAAGTTTTAACTTTATATTTTATATTATATTTATATTATATTTTATATATTTATATTTATATTTTAACTTTCGCTTTCATTTAAATGTTAACATATATATATATATATATATATATATATGTACCGCAAAACAAAATATTTTCAATTACTTACGTCTGGCTATGCTTCTCCTATTTTGAATACAATTCTGTTATCAATACGATTTCAATTTCAAACTGGGATTGCCTAAATAAATTTGAAAATAATCAATTTCAAAATTGCATGAATTTAAATTAACTTGAATTGGAATAGTTTCAATTTGAAATTTATGTTGATGATTTGAAGTTGAACATGAATAGTTCCAATATAACATTCTTGAAATATTCTCTTTTATTTAAATGAATGAATTGGACTTTTCAAATTAGATCATCAAATAAAGAAGTCAAAAATCTCAAGATATTTATTTGTATCTGCTCATGGCTGGCTGCCTGGTTGGATGGATGGATATTATTACTACTCCCCTTGTCCAGATGTTTTCAATTCGTATCCGGATCGATGAAGTATGCGGGTGGTAGAAAAATCATCGTGGGTGTATATTTTTAAATCTACATGTATGTGTATGTCTACGTGTGTTTGTGCGAAATATTATAACGAATCGTCAAAAATACTTGAATGTGGTCCAAATGTCGCGAACGCTTGAGAGAAAGAGAGAGAGATTACGTAGTCAGCAAAAAATATCCTCGGGTGTGTTCCTGTTCTCTTCTCCATGTGGTCTGCTCTCCATCTGATTCAGTAGCAGACCCGAGAAAAAAATACAGAAAAAAACTAAGAGTGCACCTGAACTCGAAGGACGTTAACATATTTCCATCCATTCATAGATGATTTATATTCTTTTCAACGTTTGCTCGGATATTTTTTATTTATTTATTTTTTGTTTTATTTAGGAATAGAGGTAAAAATAGGATATGAGGTGTTCAAAGTTAAATCTGGTCAAGTTCAAAAATCATACAATTGGAGGCAAGCACGGCGGAACGATCTTAGGGCAGGAGGTAAAAACTTGGAAAGTGATGTAGACCTACCGGGGGGTCTGGGGGCCCTCCATCAGAAACTTTTGAAGCAAATTGGTACAATTTATCCCATTTTTAAGCAGTTTTTAGATGTGGTTTATTGAAAACTGAAAGAAAAAAAGAGTTCAAATTTTTGTTAGTAATTATAATGGTTGAGTTTAGGTTCAAAATGTAATAAAATAAAACGAAATTAATTAGCAATATATGCTTGTATTATTCTTAGCAAATATGAGTAATAAACTTATGTAGCTAGGAAAACAAAACCTTTGTTCTTAAAAAAAAAAAGAATGAATTAAGAAACTACCGGTAACCGGTAATTAATGTTCAATACATTGGACATGATCTTAAGACACTAAATTAATCTACAATCTACATTCAAGTGTTCGTTATATTTTGCCGAATAGTGGAGCTCGTGTAGATACATTGTTGATGAACTTCTTAGCAATAGCCAATTCAGAAATGTTTTTGGCAAGATCTCGATGAACTGACAACACATTTAAATGGCTTAGTCTTTTTTGTGACATTGTCGACAATTTGGCAACAAAGTTGTTTTTGGGTAAAGTAACGGTAAAATTTCTTTCTTTAGGAGATCCGCTGATCCCCCTGACCCACGGTTTCGCCGTCCCTGATTGTTTATGGCAGTGGTTCTTATCCTATGGGTGGCGACCCAAATTTGGGTGGCGAAGCATATTCTATGGGTCGCGCCGAGTCGTCAAAAAATATTCAAATATTTTACTACATTTATTTTCAATAAGTTTAAAAATATATCTTAATTTTCTCAATACTTCTTTAAAATACGTTTTTTTTTTTTTTTTTAATGATAATGATGAGAGAAGGAGTTACACCAAAAAGGTGCAACCCCTAAAGGCCTCGGTTGGCCCCTCCATCGTGAAAAGAAGAAGAAAGAATTTTATGGGTTGGGCGGAGGTCGAAGGTATCTGTGGATACGGGTCTTAAATAGCTTAAGGTTATAAGTCGCGGGAAAGATGGTGGCAGGGAGCGAGTTCCAGTCTCTGGAGGTCATAGGAATAAAAGAGTTGGCGAAAGCGCTTGTTCGACTTTTATCCAATTTGACAGCGAAGGGGTGCTGAGCGTTAGAAAACCGCGTGTTTCTCGTAAAGAGGGCATTAGGGGATAAGAGATTTCAGCTCGACTGAACAGACACCGTGATAGTATCTGTAGTACAGGGAAAGGGCAGAAACGGTTCTTCGGTGAGCCAGGGAGTCGAGTGAGTTGGTTAGAGCCGGGTCTCCTATTAGTTTAATTGCTCGCTTCTGAATTGCATCCAGTGTAGCAAGAGAATGCTTGGATGCACCCCTCCACAGATGAGAGCCATATTCGAGACAGGGACGAATTTGAGCCTTATACAGCATAAGAAGTTGACTGGGAGTATAACAGCGTCTAGACCTAAATAGGAGACCAAGCTTGCGCGCTGCAGCTTTAGCAGTGGTTGAGATATGGTCATTCCATGAAAGGTCAGACCCTAGAGTTACGCCTAGCATTGAAATTTTATCCCTGAATTCTAGTGAGTTTGAGTCGAATGATATGTTTGGGAGGTTTCTGTCGACGCGCCTAGAAATAAGGCAACACTGAGTTTTCCCTGCATTGAAGTTAACTAAGTTTTGGGATCCCCAGTTTTTAAGTTTGCACAAGTCTAAATTAATTGAAGAGGCAATGTCTGCACGGTTTTTATGCGATGCAGGGGCGTTATGTAGGGTGCTGTCATCTGCGTACTTTTTTTATTAAATTTTCCTTGGATCGAAAAGTACCTTTTTTATCTTAATTATTGTCGCGGCTTAAAAAGGTTAAGAACCACTGGTTTATGGGGACCTTTAAGAGAAATTTAGGATCAGTGATAACAGAAGCAAACAATATTTTAGGGAGTATAATTTGTTATTTTAATATTTGATAATTTACAAACAACATAACATTTACTAAATCTACTTTCTAGAATAATCGATGATTGTTGCGAAATATCGCTATAAGAAAACAACGCGAAACCAATTACTAATTGCAAATGAGTGAACTCATTTTCACTCGAGGCAAAATAACTTAAGGGAAATCCCCGAATGAATGTAAAGCGAACGAAATTCCCGATCGTAGAGTCGGTTTTCTTGGATCAGCGCGTGTCTGTTTTACACCTTATAAAAAATTTTCTAATTGAAAACAGCTTAACATTAGCTTTTAGCTATTATTTGGTAAATAAATCAAACAAAAAAACCTATCACAGATTAGCTAATACTAATCTAGTCTGTAATAGTAATTGTATCTTTTACTGATTGAAAAATTAATCAACGTTTCAGCTGCTGTCGCAAGGGCTAGGGGACCCCATGGATTGCGAAACCTAGTCCAGCGAACCCATGCAAAGATGGCACAGGCTCTGGCTTGTAGGGATTGTCAGGATTGTAGATTCTGTAACCATAAAATTTTATCAGTTCTTCTTTTTGAACATAGTGACATTAATTTCTTACGACCTTTCATTTTCTTAGTTGTCATCAGAATCTCAGACACTCAGAGAGAAAACAAAATTTTAATTGAAATTTTTTTCATCTCCTTCTAGATTTAGGTACCCAATAGCTCACCAATTCACTCTTTAATCCAATAACCTGAAGAAAGAAAGACAGATGAAAAAGAAAATGGTCTTAATATCTTCAAATTTGATATCTTCAACCCTTCAAAAATATTCAAATATGAATCATTTTCAATTTGATTATAGAGAAGAAAAAAAATTAAAGCTGAGAATCAAACATCTTGTTAGATATGTTTTAATTTTGAGATGAATAAATCATAGATTTCTAAATAGAACTTTGATTCTTGGCTTTAAATTTATTGGTAATCATTTGCCGAAAATATACCTTCTATCTGTATTAGATTAAAAATAATAATAATAATCTTTTTTAAACATTGAAAAAGTCACTTGATTTCAAAAAACAATTTTGTTTATTACCTAGTCAGCAAAAAATATGCATACTCGGGTATGTTTCTGTTTTGTTCTACTTATGGTCTGTTCTCTTTCTGATTCATTAGCAGCTGTAAAACAAAAAACAAATATATATAAATAAGGATGTAGATGAACTGGTAGGATGTTAACAATTTCTATCGATTCATTGATAAAATATACGAATATTATTTTTAACTAAACTATATTCAAATGCCTTCCCTTTCTCTAATTCAATTTAATTATTTTTAACCTTTAGTTGTATATTCTTTTTATTTATTTTTTTGTTTTATTTAGTATCGAAATTAAAAATAAGTAATGAGGAGTTTGTAATCAAACATGGATCAGGTTTAAAAGTCATAATGTTATCTAATGTTTTTAAAATTAATTGATTTTTGGTCTCAAAATATCAATCGTACTTTTAGTTTTGAAAACACTCTTTGTTTTTTGTTTTTTGTACCCATAATATTCTTCCAAAATGTTTGTATTCCTAAAATAAAGAACTTATTAGAAAATAAAGAGATGGTCAACTACTAAACGTTTGTGTTAGGGACTATTTCTATATATGAATGGTTGTTTCAACCCTTCGGGAATTGAACCCGAATGACACGAAATACAATCCGTGTCCATGGCTTGTCCATCGAGGTGTAAACACAAAAATATTATATAAAATGTAATAATTAATTAGAAGAATATAATTATGTACCTAGTTGGAAGTAGTTTTAAAGAAATAGCTACTACAAGCTTAGTCAGGTGTTAAAAATATATCAGGCGTTTCAAAGCGCCTCAACCTAGGGGTGAACCGCGACCTAATATCGTGTTCACTTAATTCCACTTCCACTTTCATTTCCAAGTATAAGACAATAGATGAAGGAGCATTATCTAATGAATTCCAAAATAATTTCACATAATTCCAAAGACGTGTACACCTAATTCCAATAGCGGTTCTCGGCCTCTCAACTATCTATGGTAATTATTCTTTAGGGCCGGTCACTGTCAGTGCCTGGAATCTGATTGGCCATCTCAGTCCCTCCATTTACCATCTACCCTGTGTTAGTGGTAAAAAGCATTTACTTTGCGACATACAACCGGCCCTAAGAGTTGTGTTAGGTTTTTATAGATTGCTAGAATCTATAAACCAGCTTTCTTTGCTGTGACGCCTTCCACATAGGCAGCCATCTTGACTGTCGCTTGAGTATCTAATATCCTATTTGAAATTATAGAACCGAATGTATACTTCGTAATACTTACCAAAAAATTATCTATCAGACTCTGCCATTAATTATTTCATGATTTTTCCAAGAATGGAAAAAAAATTGAAATTTTATGTAGTTAATTTCATTTAAAGTCTAGAAACGAAATACTTCTACGTTCTCTTGCAATAAAAAATAGTACTACTTCTTTGCTCGCCGCTTTATTTTGTTTTCAGTCTTTATTTTCTCGTATAATTGCCAAGATCAGAAACATCCTTCATTTAACAAATATCATAAATTATCATGTTTTCTAGAATCCAGAAACAAACACAATTCAGAAACTCAATTAAATTATTATATTCATATTCAGGTTGGTTTTCAAAAGATTTAACTTTTTGAGTTTTATCATTTCTCAGCATTTCAAGTAATTAAAGTTTTAATTTCAAGTAGTAAAATGAATCTTCATACTTCCTGACAACTTTTATTGCATCACATTGCTTAATGGTTTAATAATTTCGTCTCATTTCGAAACTGGAACAATTAAAATTGAAAAACAAAAAACAAAATACTTGAATATTTCTCATGGAATAATGTAGTTTTCTTTAGAGTTCTTCTGATAAAAGAAATGAAATTGGTTTCGGTTTAAATAGAAAACAAAATCCATTCGGGGCGAACAAACGAATCTGCCCGTGAAAGGTAGAAAAGGTGGAATAACATCAGAGACGAAAGTGTGGGGGGTGTCGAGTGGGGGTGCTCATGTTGGGAGTTGCAAGGGGGGTCCAAGGGGTGAAATAATTAACCTGTCTGTTAAGTTGTTCTTGGCCAACAACAAACAGCTGTTTGGGACATTAATGGGTTTACTCTCTGTTGGTTCACTCAGTTTGGCCAGCTCTCTCTGTTGCCTCTTTTTCTATTATATGGGAACAATAAAATTTAGATGTAATTAGTACTTATACCTAGGAAATATCATCATCATAAGGACATCAGGCAGAAGACAGTTTTGACGCAACTCTTTTCATTTTCCCATCATTTGATCATTTCTTAAGTTATTTCTTTTACAAGTATTACACTTTTATTGAAAATATTTTGTTTTGCCGAGATTAGGAGAGTTGTTGATTCATAAAGAAAAATCAATGAGTTTGTTCTCTGCTTGATGCAAATTAACATATATATGAGCCGTTTATTTTGAAAGTGGCGTAAGTCCATTTATGTTCGAATCGAGATATTGAAGAGTTTGCGTTGGATTCAATTTAAAAATATGGGTAACAGATAACATAGTAAAATAATGTTTTTTGGGTTTTTAAGGATGTCAAATTTGTCATCCCAATTAGCATAATTAACATTATTTAAGAAATAATAGGTTTTTGATGGCTTTGAATGGACTTAAGCCACTTTCACATTCAATTCTTAAGAAAGCACAAGTCCATAGGGAAAGTAAATTTCCCTTGAAATAAAAAAAATGTATACACTTTTATGTTATAAAATAAAAAAAATATCCAACTTTTTATTGTTTGTTAAATAATTTATACATTAAAATTAATATTGTTTTATGAATTATTATTCAGTCTTCTCAAGTTTGTGTATGCGGGAGAGATTTGAAATAACTATGTTCGGCTATGCAAGTGGTATACAAAGTAATAAATTTAAGAAAACTGTAGAAACAAGTAAAAACACTCAGGAAGTGAAACAACACTGTTCTTGACTCTGGTATTCAACATAGACTGCACGAGAACATTCGCTTCTTTCTGTGGACAGGCGCTGTTCTGTTGTTTATATCAAATTCATTACACATTGATAATTCAACTGCTACTTTGATAATTAAACATAAAGGTGGGATCTCATAAAATTTGATTGCATAATATTTTCCATATGCATTTGAAACCCTAACAATGGGACTTAGGCCACTTTCAAAATAATCTTTGGCTATTTGGCGGACAGATTCTTGGTTGATTCCGATCTCACGAGCGATTTTCCTAATGGAGACCCTCGAATTTCGCTGCATCCGCTTCTTGATGATCTTTGCGGTTGCCAGGAGTGTTGACGGTGAGCTTCTACCGCTCACGGGACGCTGGCCGGTATGGTCAATCTCACTGAAACGGCGGATTGCCTCGGACACGGTTTTTGAGACATATTGAGCAAACGGAGAATCTCACAATGACATCTCCTTCACGAAAAAGCTCCACAATTGCACCAGGTTTGTTTGACATTCTCCAAAACACAATAAATTAAACAATAATAAATAGAAAAAATCATTTTTAAGAAAAAAATAAAACCGACTTCAAAAAAAAATGAAATGCAACAAATAAAATACACTAAAAGGTATAAAATAATTATTAACTTATTTAGTTACAACTAAACTACGAAATAATAACATGAAATTACTTTTTGTACTCGGTGCCAATGCGATTCATAAAAGGTATATGTTTGGCACCGACTTAAAAAAGTAATTTCATGTTAATATTTCGTAATTTAGTTGTAACTAAATAAGTTAATAATTATTTTATACCTTTTAGTGTATTTTATTTGCTGCATTTAATTTTTTTGAAGTCGGTTTTATTTTTTTCTTAAAAATTATTTTTATTTTTCTCTTTTTAGTGATGTTATTAATAGTGATCATCATATCATCAGAACTTGACCAAATTAATATGGCACCATCCCTAAAATACCCCTTTTCCAATAAAAAAAGAATCATCGAAATCGGTTTATAAACATAGAAGTTAGGCATGAGCAAACCTAACAAAAAAGGTCTAATACCTATGAAAAAAATGGGGCCAATCGGAAGGTAGACTGAACCCAATGCAAAAAAAATTTCAAAATCGGTTCACAATTGGCGGAGATATGAGGTAACATGGGCACAAAAAAAAAAAAAAAAAAAAAATCAGTCGAATAGAGAACCTCTTCCTTTTTTGAAGTCGGTTAAAAAATACATACTCTAGGACAAAAAAGTATAGAGAATCCGATAAAACAAAAATTAATTGGATACGGTATAATACATTCGTGTTAGGACGTGTCAAACTTTAACCGTTTTTTTCTCACCCTGCATTATTTGAATATTTTCGAAAATTTACGCTGACAGGGGCTCATTTGAGTTAGCTATTATAATTTTGGAGACTATAACTTACTAATACTAAGATTTGAAGTATTTTATCAAGATGTAACTCTAAAATCGTAATAGCTAAATATCTGTAAAAATTCTGAAGGATAGCTACCATTATAAGGATAAAGTCTACAGAGTTTTAAATTTTTTGAACCATTACTTTATCCGGAATAAAAAATTGATCGTTCAATTCCAAAAACTCCATGTTATTTAGATAGGAAACTTAATCGCTGTGTAGGACTAGGTTACAATTGAGATAGAGACTTGAAACTTGAAGGATATTTATTTTTTATTTGTTTCGAATCATATGAGCTCCTGTCGGGGTAAATATTCGAAAATATCCAAAATAAGGAGCACCCTAACATGCATCATGTAAATTTTTCTCTAAAATATTTTTTGGACACAGTGCTCCTTGAAACGTAAAGATCTCAACTTCGATTATTTTCACGAATACAAAATTTCCATTATCTACTACTAATAATCACAAATTATATTTGTTAAGCAATGGAAATAAAATTGTCATCTAAAACTAAAATTTTGGGATTCCATACAGATTCTTTAAATTCTTCGCATTTTCCTTTTAATTTTCATCTATTGTAGATGGTTGCCAGTTGAATGTAATTAGTAATTAATTACTTATAACTAATTTACTGCTCCTCTATCAATAATTAAAAAAAAATTACAATGGAGTTGTTTAATTAAAGGCGAAATGAGTGATTGAAACTCGGAGTTTTTTTTTGTTGATCGGATTAGTATCCCTTGCTTAGTTGCAAATAAACGGCTACTCGACCAATTTGAAATCTATTGCTACTGGTGCGTCAGAACATCAAACGGCGTCGAGTGTAAAAATTTTGTGAGCTTTTCGTCTCTGCGGGTTGCGCTTAAAATAATCCCAGAGATTCAATCATCGGTTAAATTTAGTTTCGTCGATGCGATTCGCTCAGTGGCCAGCCTCAGGGGTTCCTTAAAAAACACATTCATTCAATGAATGATGAAATTGGAGATGCATCAACCCGAGGGGCAAACTCAATCGAGGCTCATTCATGCAAGGATGCACTTTTAAATTGCAATTCCTAACGCATAATGCTATGAAGTAGAGCCATATTTATTTTAGGAATTTGTAGAGAATTTAAATAGCTTTAAAAATTGGCGATTTTTCTCCATATCAATAAAAACTGAAAGTTTTTCAAAGGTTAAATATATTCATTTTCATAAAGAGAAACAAAGAGGTTGTCCTCTGCTTGATGCAAATAAATATACACACACAAAGGGTGTTCTTTTTAGAGGTTCACAACTTTAAATTAAAATAAAACAAAGAAAAATATTTTTAATATCAATGAAACTGGTTTTATTGGGAAAATAATTTTATGCCATTAATGTGAATATGATTTCGGCCATTTGCAGCTGGGGCGTAGATGGCGCAATCTCGATTTCAATTTTCACACACTTTTCGCAGCAATTGCGGCCGTATTTCGCCAATAATTCGCGAACGTTGTGTTCAGAGTGTTCAATCGTCTCTGGTTTATCGGCTTTGGGGATATGACAAGTCACTTGTCTACGCCAATAAACCAGAGACCATTGAACACTTAGAACATAACATTCGGCGAATTATTGGCGAAATACATATATATATATACATTTAATAAAGTTTCCCTTTGGATCTCGAAAGGTAAATAAATTTCTTGAAAAAATTAAAACCAATGTCTTTCTATGCATGTAGATAAATTAACTATTTTTTAAAATTAAATAATAATTTATAGAGTTTACTAATAATTTTTTTTTATATTTTATTGAACCAATTATTTTACATGAATTAATGTATACATATTTGAGCTTCGACTTCGGAGATTACTTCTCCACCATCGACTGTCCTTGATCATCTTTTTAGTCCTTGTTTTTAATAAGAGGAAAAAACTAATTAAATAAAAAAACCTCTTATCCGATAATTATTCCAATTCCATTATTCATCACGGTCGTCATCTCCAATTCATCTTATAATCAATTTTTTTTTAATTTTATTAAACCATTTATTTTACATGACTTTATGCATACATTGTTTTTGAGCTTCGACTCCGGAGATTACTTCTCCACCATCGAATGTCCTTGATCATCTTTAAGTCCTTGTTTTTAATAAGAGGAAAAAACTAATTAAATAAAAAAACCTCTTTTCCGATAATTATTCCAATTCCATTATTCATCATCACGGTCGTCATCTGCAATTCATCTTCTAATCAATTTTTTTTTTATAAATTTTATTAAACCAATTATTTTAATAAGTTAATGGAGACTCGTGGAAAAGGTCCACAGTGATCTTGTAGCCAAAGTTTTTTGTATGTATTATTGTTGTTGTAGAATGTTGAGGTATTTCGGAAAAAATATGATACGGATGGTAGGTATGTAGTAAAAAACTTTTTATATAGTTTTGTGTGTTTTATGGTGTTATGGTGTACATTTGCTTGCAAAAGTTTCGGATCAGATCAATCCTTCATCAGCACCTATTGATTAAAATTCATTATATTTTAGTGTGCATGGTTGAAATATAAAATGCAAAGTGGATAACTTGGTACAATGAAATAACCCCACACTACTCCCACAAAAGACACAACCAACCCCCCAACAACAGCTCTAAGTTGTGATGTTGTCTGCTGATCAAAAAATTGATCGAGAGAGAATACAATGGATGTCAAGGCCAATGATCCCCACCTCTTTTTTGAAAAAAATTCTTTTAAACAACTGAAACTTGAAAAACTGTTTTCACAGGTGAAAACAACCCTTGTGAGATCAATTATACAAGACAGCCCCCCCCCCCCATGGTATACAAAACAAAAGATATACATAGATAAGAGCATAAAAAATATAAAAATATATTGCAAAAGTTGACATTACCTTGCCAATTTATTTATTTAACACAACTTTGGTCATGTATGCAACATGCCATTGGCTTTGAACAACAGATAAATAAAAATAAAAATAGTCTCCAATAAACATGATAATTATTTTACATGAATTTATGCATACTTTGTTTTTGAGCTTCGATTCCGGAGATTACTTCTCCACCATCGACTGTCCTTGATCATCTTTTAGTCCTTGTTTTTAATAAGAGGAAAAACTAATTAAAGAAAAAAACCTTTTTCCGATAATTATTTCAATTCCATTATTCAATCTATCTTGTCTTTCATCCCTATCTGTTCTTCTAATCAATTTTTTTTTTTTTATAAATTTTATTAAACCAATTTTTTTTACATTAATTAATGTGTACATTGTATTTTAGCTTCGACTCCGGAGATTACTTCTCCACCATCGAGTGTCCTTATTCATCTTTAGTCCTCGTTTTTAATAAGAGGAAAAATCTAATTAGATAAAAAACTTCTTTTCCGATAATTATTTCAATTCCATTATTCCCCAATAAAGTCGATTGGTTCCTTCATTTTTTCATCCATCTTCTAATCAATTTTTTTTTTTTATAAATTTTATTAAACCAATTATTTTACATTAATTAATGTATACATTGTATTTTTGCTTCGATTCCGGAGATTACTTCTCCACCATCGAGTGTCCTTATTCATCTTTAGTCCTTGTTTTTAATAAGAGGAAAAATCTAATTAGATAAAAAAACCTCTTTTCCGATAATTATTTCAATTTCATTATTCCCCAATCAAGTCGATTGGTTTTAATTACCTCGTCTCCATTTTCTCCGTCCTCATCTTCCTCCCTTCTAATCAATTTTTTTTATAAATTTTATTAAACCAATTATTTTACATTAATTAATGTATACATTGTATTTTTGCTTCGATTCCGGAGATTACTTCTCCACCATCGAGTGTCCTTATTTCATCTTTAGTCCTTGTTTTTAATAAGAGGAAAAATCTAATTAGATATAAAAACCTCTTTTCCGATAATTATTTCAATTCCATTATTCCCCAATCAAGTCGATTGGTTACTCCTTCCCATCAACCCCTTCTAATCAATTAAATTGGCAATCCTAAATATAATAATAATTGTAATCATCTTTTAGTGGGATTTAAAATTAAAAAAACAATTAATTTTATTATTAAATCTCTCCTGAATCGCTTTACCCCAGTCGTCCACTGGAAGCGACAACGTGCTACAGAGATGAATCGCGACAATTAGCAAATGGAGTATTAGTAGTAGTATTTAGTAAATAGAGTATATTGGCTCAATGTCATGCTGCATCGCCGTTACGCGTTGTCGCTTCTGAATGAAGTGAACCCGCCTTACATTATTCTCAGTGTGAAGTACTAAGTGGCCTGTGGATAGCCCTAAGCAAAGGCAACACAAATTGACGATCGTCGAGTTTCAGTTCCGTCTCCTGGGAATTGCCTAGGTGAAGAGGGCCTTAAAGTCAAGAAACCCTCTACCCTACGGGTCAGCAGGGGCCACTGATGGTCATCATGATGACCACCAAAACTATTTGGCTTGACGATACTCTATACATTGGTCCAATAGATGGGCCAGTGTGGACGTGGAAACGCCACCTAACCACTGCACACTTTCCTGGTCCTCTTTGATGTGGGGGAAAAACCCGCTACCAAAGCCAACATCCACCATCACCATTTCCATCCTCAACCACTATCGACCACTACAAGTCAACCCCCCTCTAAACAATGATAATAGTTTGAATTGGCCCATACTGACCCATAAAAAATTACATTTGAAAAAACTAAAAAAGATGCTTCTAAAAAGTACAAAACAATGTAATAAACATAAAGTCAAAAAGTGTGGGACGCAAAAGCATGTACTTTTAATTAATTTCGAAAAAGTGCCCCACGCTTTTTGACTTTATGTTTATTACATTATTTTGTACTTTTAAGAAGTTTTTTATATTTTTTTTTTTTTTAAATATAATTAATTATTTTTCTTTTTAGTCTTAAATATTTTTATATAGAAAAGTTTGCCGAATTTAACAGAATAATGAAATGCTTTTATTTTATATAATTTCATTTAAAATCAAGGAGCACCAAGATAGCAGATCCAGATTCTTCTATAATTGCCCTACAATCGTCCGTGACCTTCAGAAGCGGAGTAGTACAACTATGGCCAGGGCGGTAACCTGACTGGAGTGGAATAAGAAGATGAGTCCGGTCAATGTGTCCCATTATTTGAGAGTATATATATATATCGTAGCAAGAACCAGGCTTATTGGTTTTAGGTATAAGTATGGGTATTTAAATTGATTCATTCAAATTGAGTAAACGAAGAAGATAGTCAGAATCGAGAAAGATGGAGACTGGGTGCGGAGAAGCGTCGAGAGACGTAGCGAGTCCGCGATAAGTAAGTAAGTAAATTGAGTAAACAATTATTTTTATAGAGAAATGTTTGCTGACAAAAGTCACATTGATAGCTACATTCATAGATACATACAGGTGAAGCTAATATAAAGCGTTTAAAAAGATACGAAAGCTTAACAAACCTTCACTTTCAAATAGAATGAGAATCAATAATTTGCTTATCGCCATGACTTCAAGAAACTGGAATGTTTTGACATATTTTTTTCTGCGGCCTACATTTGATCAAGATCCGCATCGACAGGTACCTGTGAGTCAGACCTAGTCCTAAAATCTCTTCCTCTTCTCCTTCTTTTCAAAACTCAGGGCTAGATCCTGCCCAATGGGCATTTTATACACTTCTTTTTTATACTTTAATCGTGCAATATGATCAAACAAATTTTCTTTGACTCCAAATTCTCTTTTTATGAAACCCTAGATGCGTTTAAACTTCTCAGCTTTTACTTATTCGATACCTGACTCTTCAAGTATCTATCTTCGACTTTAATCCAACACCTATATATTAGGGTGGTCCTTATTTTGGGTATTTTCGAATTTTTACGCTGACAGAGGTTCATATGGTACGAAATAAATAAAAAAAATATCCCCCAAATTTCAAGTCTCTATCTCAATTTTAACCTGTGCCGCACACCGACGACGCAAGTTTCTTATCTAAATAACATAGGGTTTTTGGCATTGAAATATCAATTTTTTATTCTGGTCAAAGAAATCGATCAAAAAATTTGAAACTAAGTAGAATTTATCCTTATAATAGTGGCTATGCCTGAGAATTTTCACAGATTTTTAGCTATTATAATTTCGGAGTTACAGCTAGATAAAATACTTCTATATCTTAGCGTTAGTAAGTTATAGACTCCAAATGTATATTAGTAAAATATCTGTAAAAATTCTGAGGGATAGGTACTATTATAAGGATAAAGTTTACTGAGTTTCAAATTTTTTGAACTATTACTTTGGCCGGAATAAAAAATTTATCGTACAATACCAAAACCCTTGTTATTTAGATGGCAAACTTACATGGCTGTTAAAATTGAGATAGAGTTTTGAAATTCGGGCGATATTTTTTTTATTTATTTCGAACCATATGAGCCTCTGATTGTCTGCGTAAAAATTAGAAAATACCCAAAGTAAGGACCAGCCTACTATATATTTTTAAAACTCTTTAATTCCCTAAGAATTCTATAATTTTCTGATTTCCTTTTGAGTGCATTTTAAATTAGGGCGTTTCACCTTCTTATAAAATGATCATTAAAAAAAAACCCATCAGCAGCTTTTATCGCTTAATTAAATTAATTGCCCACTAAACCATAACCACATATCGTATCGTTCGAGTTTAATTTTACCGTAAAAGGTAAATAGATCACAGGATTTTTCGCTGTTTGGAATTTTAAATAGGGAAGTATAATTCATTCAGTGAAGTTGATGTTGATAAGTTTACTCGGTTTACTCTTAAACAACAATTAAACATTTATGATCTTTCCAATAATAATAATATTAATACTGTTATCTTAACACACAAAGAGAAAACCCGGGTGGCTGATGCTTCTTATTTTTATGACAATTTAATCTCGATAAAATCTCATTCGGGAAATGATTGTTTGTTTGAAACCCAGCGGGCGCCCCTCGTGCCCCACCTAGCCAGAAGCCAGCCGCGTTTGACTTATCTAGATCACCCAGGGTGGGTTTTCTAAAATGAATTTCGTTAGCGCAGCTGGAAAAAAAAGAAGCAACAACCGAGAAAATAATAAACGTTTTTACAGACGCCAAGATAAATATTTATCTCTCGTTCCGGTTCATGTCGACATAGTTTTCAGCTATCCCTCTTCGCTTATGTCTTGATTGGCTAATCAAAATTTTTACAATATCATAAAGATCAACAAATAAAAATAAAAATCTTACAAGCTTTAAGTTAATTATTGGAAGGTCCATTCGAAAAATTGACTTTGTGAAACCGTCTTATTAACCGACTTTTAAAAAAGGAGGAGTTTATCAATTCAACGGAATGTCTGTTTTTTTTTGTGTTTGAACATTTATTTCTCTTTACCATGTGGACCGATTTCGATGATTGTTTTTGAATTGGGTTTAGTCTAGTACCCGATTGGTCCCGTTTAAATTGCATTGTTATTGGACCCTTTTTGTTATGTATGTTCACGCATAACTTCTTTGTTTATGGACCGATTTCAATGATTCTTTTTTTTTGGAAGGGGGTACCTTAGGGGTGGTAGCATATTAATTTGTTCAAGTTTTGATGATACAATCAATGACAAAATAACGGAAGTCTCCAATTCTATGTGCAAATAATCGAAATTATAATAAATAAAATCTTTTATAAAAAAAAAAAACAATCTTAAAAATTTCATCTAAAACCCGCTAACGTTTCGAGAATTTATTTATGAATTCAATTTTATTATCAATTTCTGATTCCTTTGCACCAATTCTTTCTCTTACGAGATGCATTCAAGGTATTATCATAAGTCGCTATTCTTAACATGACTAAAAAGAGAAAAATAAAAATAATTTTTAGGAAATAAAAGCACAACTTCAAAAAAATTAAATGCAACAAACAAAATAATAAAAAAATCAAAAATAAAATGCACTAAAAGGTATAAAATAATTATCTAATTTAGTTACAACTAAACGATGAAATTGTTTCATGAAATCACTTATTGAAGTCGGTGCTAAACAAACTATATAAGCGAGCTTACGTGATGTTGTCATCATTACCCGCCAAACGTACTAAGATCCGTCTAGTGCGATTCATAAAATGTATATTTTTGACACTGATTTCAAAAAGTTATTTCATTTAACAATTTCACCGTTTAATTGTAACTAAATTAGATAATTATTTTATACCTTTTAGTGCATTTTATTTTTGATTTTTTTATTATTTTGTTTGTTGCATTTAATTTTTTTGAAGTCGATTTTCATTTATTCATTTTAGGAATAGAAAATTTTTTTACACCAGAATGAATTTTCTATTATTTTCCGTTTTTGTGTTATCAATGGTATTGGAATTAGTTTTATTTTCAAAATTAAAAAAAAAAAAGAAAAAAATGGGGGCACCCCCCCCAAAAAATTATTTTTACGACCCTACAACTCCCATGTCTACCTTATATTTAGTTAAAAAAAAAGTGAACAGAAATATTTATTTGAAAATTCGATTGAAAAATTATTTATCGGAATTCAAGGAAATTGATAAAGGGCTGGCTGGTCTCTTTCCTTTCATTCAAGGCTCAGTTTATTCTATCCAGGCAGACGGAGATCTTCTTCCCAGCCAGCCAAAGAAGGTAAGACAAACGTCATATCTAGGTACTTTCTAGTTTCCTAGAACATACTTTCTCTTGTCCTAGCTAGTTGATTTTTGAATTAATTGATTACATATTATAATTATTTTTCTGAACATTCCCTTACCTCCTAAAGGGGTAACTACCCCTAATTTTACTTTCCGCTTAAGTGGATGATATCTAGCAGAATCTGGGACAATTTCAAAGCGTTAAAGACAAATATAGGTGGAATTTATTTTTATGAAAATCATATCATCCCCTAAAGGGGTGACTACCCCTAATTTAACTTTCCGCTTAAGTGAATGATATCTAGCAGAATCTGGGACAATTTCAAAGCGCTAAAGACGAATATGGATTGAATTTATTTTTATGAAAATCATATAATCCCTAAAGGGGTGACTACCCCTAATTTAACTTTCAGCTTAAATGAATGATATCTAGCAGAATCTGGAACAATTTCAAAGCGCTAAATATGAATAAGGATTGAATTTATGAAAATCATATCATCCCCTAAAGGGGTGACTACCCCTAATTTAACCTTCCGCTTAAGTGGATGATATCTAGCAGATTCTGGAACAATTTCAAAGCGCTAAATACGAATAAAGATTGAATTTATTTTTATGAAAATCATATCATTCCCTAAAGGGGTGACTACCCCTAATTTAACTTTCCGATTAAGTGGATGATATCTAGCAGAATCTGGGACAATTTCAAAGCGCTAAAGACGAATATGGATTGAATTTATTTTTATGAAAATCATATCATCCCCTAAAGGGGTGACTACCCCTAATTTAACTTTCCGCTTAAGTGGATGATATCTAGCAGAATCTGGGATAATTTCAAAGCGCTACAAACGAATAAGGATTGAATTTATTTTTATGAAAATCATATCATCCCCTAAAGGGGTGACTACCCCTAATTTAACCTTCCGCTTAAGTGGATGATATCTGGGACAATTTCAAAGCGATAAGCACGAATATGAATTGATTTTGTTTTTATGAATTTTCTATCATCCCCTAAAGGGTTCACTACCCCTAATTTAACTTTCCGCTTAAGTGGATCATATCTAGCAGATTCTGGGACAATTTCAAAGCGCTAAAGACGAATATGGATTGAATTTATTTTTATGAACATCCTCTCATCCCTTAAAGGAGTGACTATCCTTGACTATCCTTGACCTTTAAAAAATTTAAAAATCATATAAGGGTCCTTCCTCCATGTTTGAAGAATTTCTTTGATATAGACAGCAAAAACATTTTCACTAAAGTAGTTATTTTATTGTATTTTATTTTATTCTTTATATAAATTAATATACTTTTATACAAAATGGAAAAATCTTAAGTATTTAAACAAATTTAAAAAATTAGAGTCTAGTCAAGAACAAATTTATATTTTTTTGACAGAACAATTATTTTTCATTTTCTTCGATTAATTAATTACAAATTTTGAAATAAAGCATTCTTTAAATGATGGTATATATTAAAAAAATAGGAAAAGGTCAAGATGATTAGGCCTTAAATAAGAAAATGAAAAACTAAAAGATTTTATGATTTTGACACAGAAATAAATTTGAATTAATGTATAATTTTATAGTTTATTAATAGAATATTATCTATAAGAAATTAATATTTTTTTTTTTTTTTTTTTAATCGAAGATATTGAAAAATAGCATGAGGTTCCCTGTGAATAAATTCTTTGTCTTAGACTCACAGAAATCAAATTTCAATTATTATAATTATTAGAATAAGAATATTTTAATATAAGTTTAAGAAATATAGTAAAAAAATATAGAAAAAATAAAATCAAGACTTTTTAAGAAAATTCTAAAACCAGCTGAGTCCCTACGTAAATATATTCATTGATTTAGACCCAGAAATAAAATTTAAATCTATTGTCTTCTAAATTTATTATTTTTCTGTAGAGAGTATCTCTTATTTAAGTTGTAAAATATTACCCAATTAAACATTTTGTAAAAAAACTCAAAACCTTGCAAACAATTAGAAAATCAGACAAGCATTAGAATCTTGGAGAAAAAAATTTTTAATTAATTTTTTTTACATTGTTCATTCTCTTAGAAAGTTCAGTTCATTGACAAAATGTGCGTATTTCAAAAAATAGAAATGAATAGAATTTGGGGTTTCTGGATTTAAATCTTTTGGTTGAAGAATATAAAAAAATCTTAAAAATAATTGAAACACTATATAAAAAAATTCTTGAAAATAGGCAAAAATTGTTGTATTAATAAAAACTACACATTTATTCTTAACTGTAGCGTTCTATTTCAAAACGTTAGCTTACAAAAAAAATTGCTAAAATAATGGGTGAAGTAAAAAGTTCTGAGCCTTTCCGCTTGATGGATTTTATTGAACCATATCTCACGATGTATGGATCACATCTGGTCATTCTAAACTGAGACTTATAGGTGACATAACGCTTTAAAAAAAGTTATTTGAGAGTTTTGTGTTTGGTGAAGCCAGTTGTGTGTTACATCGTTCCAAAATGGAGGTAAAAAAAAGGAGAAAATTCGATATATTCTTCAGTACCACTACGACCAAGGGGAAAAAGCGGGGCAGGCGGCCAAAAAAAGTGTGCTGTTTATGGACCCAATACAGTTTCGAATGTAACAGGAAAGTGGTGTTTCAAAGGATTCCGTTCTGGTAATATGGACGTCGAAGATGAGACACGCTCTGGTAGGCCAATCGATGAAAATGTCGATAAAATCATGGAAATTGTCGAGTCCGACCGGCATGCGAGCACTTATTCCATTGTCCAGGAACTGAAGATTAGCCAGAAATCCGTTTGGAACCATTTCCATAAGGCTGGTGTCAAGAAGAAGCTCGATGTATGGATGCCATACGAATTGACTCAAAAGAACCTTTTGAACCGAATTGATGCCTGCGATTCTTTACTAAATTGTAACGAAATCGACCCATTTTCGAAGCGGGTGGTGACTGGCGATGAAAAATGGGTCCCATACGAGAACAACAGGCGAAAAAGATCGTGGTCCAAGCACGGTGAACCGGCCCAAACTATCGCCAAGCCCGGGTTTTACGGCCAAGAAAGTTTTACTGTGTGTTTGGTGGAATTTGAGAAGAATCATCCACTATGAGCTACTCCCATCTGGTTAATCACTCAATTCGAACCTATTCTGTCAACAACTGACAAGAATGAAACAGGCGATCGACAAGAAGCGGCCAGAATTGGCCAATAGGAAAGGTGTTGTTTTCCACCAAGATAACGCCAGGGCGCACACATCTTTAACAACGCGCGAGAAGCTCCGAGAGCTTGGATGGGAGGTTATATCGCACCCGCCGTATAGCCCAGACCTGGCACCAAGAGATTATCACCCTCTCAAACATTTACAAAATTTTCTCGATTGTAAAAAATTGGCCTCAAGAGAGGCTTGTGAAAATGAGCTTGTCATGTTTTTTTACCAATAGGGACCAGGACTTCTCTAATCGCGGAATTATGAAATTACCTTCAAAACGGAGAAAAGTTATTGAACAAAAAGGCGCATGTTAGATCTAAATCGGAAATTTTAACTATGTTAATTTCATCGTCGAAATAAAGAGAAAAAAGGCTCAGAACTTTTTACTTCACCTATTATTAAATTTTTCGAAATACGAACCGAGGCTTAAAAATTTCACATTTTCTGATTTTGCACTAAATTTTAGTATTATTTCTAAATATTTTATTTTAATAGTGATAAGTGATCACTTATCACTACGGTGAACGTTATATGGTGTAGTAAAAAGTAAAGAATTCTTATCAACTTTCATTTTTTTTTTTTTTTTTTTTTTAATTTTTACGACTAGTAAAATTCAATTTAAATAACTTTGCGTTTGATAGAAATATTGGAAACTCCCTAATGAGTAGAAAATGAATTGCTGTTGCTTTTTGAGAACTCAGAGAGCGAGCGGATAGGGGGTGGTGAAAAGGGATAAAAAATAATTTATCAAAGCTTATGTATGACATCTTTGCACTTTATGTGAACTGAAAAAAATCATTCATTAATGTTAAAAAAACTAATAATGTCTCTCTCTTTTATTCGACTTTGTTTTTAATCTATAGGAAATGATTTTTATTTAAAGTGACATGTTGGGGGGTTGATTGAAATCGACAGATATGGTTACAACAATAAAACGTGTTGAAAATATAAAATTAATATGAATACGATATAAGGGCGAGTTTTAAATTACATTAGTAAGCAATTAAAAGAGTGATGGGAGCGCAAAAAATATGTTACATTTTGTTACAAGAATGGGGTATTTTTTATTTATATTATGTCAAATCAAAGCATTTGTTCACAGGGTGAGGACTTATGATTTTTTCAATATTTTCAATATTGACTTTATAAATTTTTTAAAGATATTATTTTTCAAACTACATAGATATATAAGCTATGTAAATGATATGTATCCTTGAACTATTGAATATATATAAATTTAATGTAGTAAAATTTTATTTTCGTGTCGAAATCAAAAGAGGCGGGATGCTTAAAATATTTTTTATTTTTTTAACGGGAGAATATTGACTTATAAGAAATTGAAAAAAATAACAGTCCATTCAAAAAGTCCATAGGGTGACATATAGATGCCACTACTAGAATTTTTCTATGTGATTTTTATTTAGTACTAGCCTTCAAACGATACGTGTATAAATTTGACAGCAATCTGTCTATTGATTCGTGAGTTATAATATTTTGTATGAAGCAACTTTTGTTATTGAAAAAAAAATAGAAAAAAGTGAATTTTGAGTAATATAGCATTGCTTTTTGATGAAAAAAAAAAATACAGTGGAAACCAAACAATGGCTTGATAAACATTATCCGAACTCTCTCCACCAAGACAAATGGTAGAGAAGTGGAATTTAAACGTGGTCGTACCAGCACAAATGATGCAGAGCGCAGTGAACGCCCAAATGAGGCTGTTATTCCAGAAAACATAAAAAAAATCCACAAATTGGTTATGAACGATCGCAAATTGAAGGTACACGAGCTGGCTGATATTTTAAAGATATCAGATGGTAGTGTTTTTACCATTTTACACGAATATTTGGGTTTTCGAAAGCTCTGTGCAAAGTAGGTGCCGCGTGAGCTCACAGTCGACCAAAAACAACAACGAATCGATGCTTCAGAGGAATGTTGGTGCTGTTAAACCGCAATAAAATGGAATTCTATCGTCGAAATGGCTTCACTATTACACAGCATAATCCAAAAGACAGTCAGCTGAGTAGACAGCTGTCGATGAACTGAATCCAAAGCGAGCAAAGACGCAACAGTCGGCCGGTAAGGTGATGGCGTCTGTATTTTGGGATGCGAACGGAATAATATTCATTGACTATCTCCAAAAAGGAACCACCATCAACAGCGACTATTACTGTGCACTTTTGGATCGATTGAAGGCTGAAATCGCAAAGAAACGGCCACATTTGAAAAAGAAAAAGTGTTGTTTCACCAATGCACCGTGTCACAGATCGATGAATACGATGGCAAAATTGAATGAATTGGGCTTTAAATTGCTTACCCACCCACCATATTCTCCAGATTTAGCCCCCAGCGACTTTTTCCTGATTTCAGATCTCAAGAGAATGCTTTCTCGAAAGAAATTTAAGTCCAATGATGAAGTAATCGCTGAAACTGAAGCCTATTTTGACGAGAAAGAGAAATCGTACTATAAAAGTGGTATCGAAAAGTTGGAAAATCGCTATACTCGTTGTATCGCCCTCAAAGGCAACTATGTTAAATAATAAAATCGAATTTTGTCAAAATTTTGTTTTTTCTTACTTATCATACGGACTTATTGAATGACCTGTTGTATATAGGTTTATAAAATATATCGAATGGAAGAAGAGGCCCACCAAGAAGCTGCATCCCCTATATATCTTGAAAAATTCTAGCATTACCGAAAATCTATTGAAAAATGTATCATTCGATTCATAAAAGTTGGATTATTGATCTATATAAATTTGTGGAAAATAGTATAATTTGTATAAAAGTTATAGCACTTTTATTTCCATGTTAAAAGGACAATTTCCAATAATTTATTTCTCGGTAATTGGACAGACGATCAATTTCAAATTTTGGGAATAAATATTTAATCCATCAATGATTCGATGGTAAAAATTTGAGAATTTTCTTATAAAAATGATAAATAGTCACGAACCCCTTTAGGTAATTCGGTATATTTTATTTTTATTAATAAAGTTTTCCTGATTTAACTTCAAAAATAGAATATAGCTAAAAATTTGCAAAAATGTCAAGGGGAAAAATTGAGCCTTGTCTAGCTTAAGAAGTCGAGTGAACGTAAAAGTACTTCTGGTCCCGAAAAGAAAACGAATCTTACATAATGAAGCTCTTAATACTAGAATTATTATTCCACTATAATTCACAAATATAGATATTACTTAAGTGTTATTTAAGGTTGTAATTTAAGATATCCCGTATTATACCTAGTTCTTTATTTTTACAAATATTTGAAGTAAAAAGAAATTCCTAAAATTCAATGTGAATTACGGCTATTTTAATATGAACTCATATGATAAAATAAAATTTCGGAAATTGTTTGAATATGTCTATATACCATAGATCCCTATTCTATGAATTTGAAATGCCAAGTGAGAACTCCTCCTGCCGTCCCTCCTATTCAATGTATACGGGAATTTTCAATTAAAATCGTGTTTGTCTGATATTTTATGGGCTCTGGGCCAATGCATCCTAGTCCTATGTCCCAAGATGGCGGTTTAAGAGAACCAAAGAGAAGAGAAGGAAGAAAGGGCTTTTGCTAGCTGCTCTCGACGTCCCGAGACGAATAGCCTACCAATTTATCACGTGGCTTAAATAACGTTTTTCTCGTCTGAAAAGAAAACCCACTAGCTCATCTCCGATTAGCATCATATTTTTTATTGAAAACTATCACTAGTTATGAAACCAAAATAAAGTAAAAATAACCCATTCAAATCTCCAAGCTGAGAAACTGTTATTATTTGCATTTCAAATTGAAAAGTGATAGGAAGGGGGTGGTCATGAATGTGTTTTTCTTTTAAAGTATTCAGAAAAATTTAAGAGCATTAAATATTTATTTGATAAAATTAAAACATTAAAGTTAGTAATAATTTCTATAATAATATTTAACATAAATATTGTGAATAAAATTTAAAAAAATGTCTTCGTTGGGGGGAGCTCTCATTTTTAAGTAATTTTATGAAAATGTTTTATTCTTTTCTACATAACTCAGGTTATATTATTTATTTTAAAAATTTATTGTCATACGTTTCGAACATTTACATTTGTGTCATCCTGTCATCATTCTAAAGAATTTTTTCATTAAAAAACACATCTTTTAAAACTCAATCACACCGAATTTTTTATATGTCAAATTAAAAAAAGTAGGTATAGCATTTCCTTTTGTTAATGTAAGTTTCCCAAAGGGAAAATCTTGTTCAGCGGTTGGCAATACTTGCCCTGCGAATCCATCTATTTCTACATTCACTGACCCGATTCGTCTTCGCTTGTCGTTCTTCCTAGATCATTGATCACGTGGAATCATTTTTTCTCTTGTATTTTTGTCCTTGTGGAACAGGAAATTTCAATAATACCTTCTTTGCTCAGAGTGAAATTTCAATAATACCTTCTTTGCTCAGAGTGGCCGCCTGAACTAACATTTTGATATTTATTAAAGGAGCAATCGTTTATAGAAGCTACTCAAGGAGTTGTTCACCTTGAACAAACATGTGTAATCTAATCACTCATTCATTTAATGTAAAGTAAAATTCACCTTCACATTTTATTTGAGAATAAACAATTAAAATTGAGTTTTAATATTTAAACTTGAATTTCTTATTTATAAAATTAATACCAAAAATTTCCTAATCAATATAATTTACTTATTAATTAAGTCATTATTGAAGTCAGTATTCTCCTAGTTAATAATTCTTTGAAAGTTGACAATTACTGCATTGTTGACTCGAATCTAAACTTCATTTTACAAGTGTCTGGGCTGGAATTAGTTCTTACAATTCTTTCCAGCGCAGTGACCTTTTCAGTGTCGGCAGTAAAGAGTTGTACCCCTATCTCATAGTTAAGGGGAGGAAGTATTTTTATTAAAAGTGATCAGGCTCCAAAGGTCAGATCACTTACCTTAAAACCTTTATCAAAATATAATAGTAAATTATGGATTGTTGCAAAGATAATGAAAACAACAAATTCTAAATAAAATAATTTATTAAAACGTCATTTTCACCCTATTAAAAATGGCATAATTTACATAGAATTTATTATGTATTTGCCTAATTTTTGCTCTCAAGTGTTTCATACTAGTATATCACTTCGAATCGATTACGATCTCCATAGAATATTTCACTTCTGCCATGTAGTTTAAGCACACCCAACCATTTTTGATTTTATTATATATCAATGGCTGTTTTTCCATCAATTCAGATTGAATTCTATCAAGACCGCCTCTAATAGAAAATACCGCTAATAGTAAATTTTTTATTATCAAAACTCAGAAAAGAAGGGATATTTCACCGCTAATTAATTATTTAAGTGAGTTTATAAATTTTAAATGTTTATTTGTTATAAAATTTAACTGAAATGTAAATGATTTAGTATTCGATATTTTCGAAACCATTTTAATCCAACCAGGCCGAACCTCCCTTTAATCCGCCATTGACAATCACTTTCAATTTCAATTTTTTTTTTCACTTTCGATTTTATTTATTCATTTTTTTATAATCGCATTTCTGTCATCCAGTTGTAAACATTTTCGAAAAATAAATAAATAAACGTGTACAAAAGATAGCTTATATAAATTATAATAAATAACTGCCAGACATCTATCAAATAAAAAACGTAGCCCAAGAGTGTCAAAGGGTTTTTTTGTAACATCCAGCTTTGGGAGTTTAACAATGCATTTACATTGAATGGCAACAGAGGAAGGCAATACAATAGAATAGTATTTTAGAATCGAGATTGCACTTTGATGGAAGATTTGGTGCTAGTGGATTTTTTCGACAAAATATGCAATAAAAATGAATTTAAACGTGTCAAAAAAATACCTTGTTTTTCTTTGTATATGCAGAGTCAGCGCGTATAATTTTAAAATATCGAATCGTTTGAATTGAACATAAATAAAGTTTTTTTATTTGTCAATATGTATACAAATTTAAAATAATACGGTCAAGAAAAAAACATACATTTTGGAATACGAAATTGTTATTTAATCAGATAATTTATAAAGTTTAAAGAAATTTTCATGTAGGAAGATGAGGTTTGCTTGAGAACAAGAGGACTATTTTTTTCCTCCGCGTAGAAATTTTTATTTTTCTGAATCGTATTTTTTATTTTCACTCACTCTTTTATTGATCACTTGTTAAAATATCCTGGAATAATTCTTAAAATAAATTGGGCATTGATAGAGAACTATATATAACTCGAGTTCAAAAAATATGATAAATAATTATATTTAATTGTTGCGTCATAAAACGCAATCATTTTGTTATGTAATTTATAAATTAGAAATCAATAAAGTGAAAATTAAATTAAATATGTATTTTGGGAAGAGGTTGTAATTTTTAATTATTTAGTATAGTTTAATAATTTAATGTTGACTTTATATAGTAAAATGAAATTCGAACAAAACTGCATTGTTAATCAACTAATAGTTGATATTTGGAAATATTTATAGGTAAATCTTTTTAAACTGTATTGATGCTGCTGGGTGATATAAAAATAATTTCCAAATATTTTATTTATTTTTAGATATTGCCTACCTATGCTTGTGGTGATCATTTTTATCCAGAGAGTAGGTATATTATGAATTTAGCCAGGGAAAAAGTTTCCCATATTTTGAGATCAAACAGAATATTCTGAAAAAAAATCATTCACCAGTTAAAGTGGTATACCATTAATTAGATTACATTTAAATGTGCATTTTTTAGTCCACGTTACACTACTTTATCTTAACTAATTATAACACATAGATACCTATATTTTTTTGGTCACGAATTTTTTATTTATTTTTAGCCATTTTTCCTTAAAATTAAACAAAATATATTTAATATTAGTAGGTGGATAATCTTAGGACTAAAATAATAAATAATTTGAAATCACTAACGCTACACTATCAATTAATTAATTATTTTATGAAAATAGCTTTGCTGTATATTTCAATATGTTAAAAGATATTCCAATAGAGAACAGAATGAATGGACTTGATGAATCAAAATCAAATAATATGTTTCTGATCTCGACAACCTCACCATAAAACAGGCCAAAAGAATTATAAATGAAAAAGATTTTATTGATTTCATCTATCTGAAGATGCACAGTATCATCTGTCTAATAATGAGAAAATAGCATTTAATTAAGAATTTCGTAGTTGAAATTAAATGTTATGAAATCATTAATTTTCTTCTCTCTGGCAGCTGGTCGACTAGTATTGCAAAAAAATTTCCCCATCAAATATTAAATAAAATCTATTGAAATTTCATTTCTATTAAATATTTTCTTTTATCTTTTATAGCAAATAGTTTTTATTAGAATATTTGCATTTTAAAGCGTAGTTAATTTGAAGTCTAATTTGAAAAAACGCTAGTTACTACTTTGAAATAATTTTTCAAAATATGAAATAAATAAATATTATAAAACAATCAATCATTAATAATTATATTCAATTTTGAACAAAATTGTTTGATTAGTTTAAAAAAAAAATAGGTAAAAACCCAGAAAACTGATGCCGGGTGACTTGCGCCCAAGTCTCTTGATAAAATAGACTAACAAAATAATAAATGAGAAAGAAAGCGATCTTATTTTAACGATTTTATCTAACTGAAGGTTCACAGTATGTCTATTATACATATAAGAAAATAACATTTTGATTAAGAATTTTGTATTTTAAAAGAAATTGTATGAAAAGATTCAATTTCTTCTCTCCGGGAGCAAATCAACTAGAAATGCCTAAGAGTTTTATTTTTTTTTCCATTAGATATTTATTTAAATCTATTGAAATTTCATATCTATGTGTAATTTTCATTTATGTTTTAAATAAAATAATTATTATTAGGAAATTTTTATTTTAAAGGGTAGTTTACTTGAAGTCCAATTTGAAAAAACGCTAATAAATAAGTTGAATTAAAAAAAAAAAGAAATTAATTAGATATTATAAAATAATTAATTATTAATCATTTAATTCAAATTTGAACGAATTCGATTAGGTACTTTTTGAGAAATTCGTCAAAAACCTCGAAAACCGTCTATGAAAGGCCGTTTTAGCAACATTTTAAAATTCACCTCCATGTCACAGGTCAATGTTTTGTTTCATATGACTTTTTTAGATTTTTCCAAAAGCATCACGTGCTTTCAAAAAAGATCGTTTTTTGACAGTTCAGATAGTTTTTGACAATTTCCTCAAAAAGTACTGCATCGATTTCGTTCGAATTTAAATTAAATGACTAATAATTAATTGTTTTATAATATCTATTAATTTAATATATTTTTTTAAAATTTCAACAGAGTTATTAGCGTTTTTTCAAATTAGACTTCAAGTAAACTACCCTTTAAAATAAAAATTTCCTAATAATAATTATTTTATTAAAAAGATAAAGGAAAATTACACACAGATATGAAATTTTAATAGGTTTGAATAAATATCTAATGAGAAAAAAAATAAAACTCTCAGGCATTTCTAGTTGATTCGGTCCCGGAGAGAAGAAATTGAATCTTTTCATACAATTTCTTTTAAACTACAAAATTCTTAATCAAAATACTATATTTTCTTATATAATAGACATACTGTGAACCTTCAGATAGATGAAATCGATAAAATATCATTGTTTTCTTTCTCATTTATTATTTTGTTAATCTATTTTATCAAGAGACTGGGTGGCAAGTCACCTGGCCACAGCGGGTCATTTGTTAGGGTTTTCAGAGTTTTTACCAATTTTTTAAAAACTAATCAAACAATTTCGTTCAAAATTGAATATAATTATTAATAGTTGATTGTTTTATAATATTTATTAATTTCATATTTTGAACAATAATTTCAAGGTAGCAATTAGCTTTTTTTCAAATTAGATTTCAAATAAACTACCCTTTAAAATGCAAATATTCTAATAAAAACGGTTTGCTATAAATAAATAAAAAAATATTTCCATTAACTCTTTTTTAAGTATAGGTAATACAATATTTCTCATTCTTGACCATCAAACTATCCTTAGATTTTTAAAATCTAACTTCATACTAAAATTCAAATTCCTTGCTTTATTAGAACTCTTAAAAATAATTATGCCTAGCTAAATCGGTCAAATACCCCATTTGTGAGATAGCTAAAACATGCAGAATACACATGTATGCCTTTTTTTTTTATAGGTAATATTATTTGTATTTTCCTCTTCTTTGAGTTTTCTCTATGTTATGTAGGGGTGATATAAAAATACGCCTTCTTCAACCCTGTTTGTCCATTATTTGACCTCCTCCAAATCGAAGTTCTCTTTTAACCCCTTCAGATCCAGCGTACATTGTAATGAACATTGAATTTACAATTTTTCCCCTCTATAAAATGAGGAGTAAGTACATATGTTGATACAACTTGTACATGTTAATGGTCATGTTAACTCCATTTAGAAAAATTGCATTTGTAAGAACGGCAACCAAAACCCGACCTGGGATTCGTAGATAAGTGATTTTGTTTCTTATACGTCTTTCAGTATTTTTAAGAAAAAAGTTTAAATTTTTTAGCAGCTTATAAAAAAAACTTTGAAAAAGATATTTTCATAAAAATATTGATGGTTTATGAAATTATTTTGACTCTGCACGCATTGCAATTCATGAACATTGTAATGGCCATTTCTTCCAGAGTGATGCTAATCTAAAAAATAATAATATATAAATTTATGCATTTTTACTTGGTTTTAGCATGTTTTTTTTTTCTATAATGACATCTAAGAAAATATACTCTTTTGATAACCCAAAAGATGTGGAAGAGTGAACTGATTTTTTACTAAATGGGGTTATATCAGATTTAGGGGGGGGGGGGGTAGATCTTTTTGATGTGGATGAGGATATCATCGATGAATTTCTCACAACATCTGCCAGCAGAAGTAGCCAAGATATGATAAATCGTAGAGAAGATATTGAATACCAGGATTATATGGAAGATCCAAATTGTAAAGAAAAGTCGCATTTTTATTGCCATAAGTGCAATGTGCACTTGTGTTTAGTTAAAACCATAAACGGTTTTCTTGAATTTCATCAAAAGTGATAGTATTTATTTTTTATAACATTGTATCTTTTCATTAAATAATGTATTTTTTTATTGATAAAATTAATATTCAGTATTTCTGTAATCTTTTTCCGATTTTTTAGTCTAATTTATTCTGGAAGAAATGTACATTAGACAGTACAATTTTTTTTTCCCTAGAATTAATTGAATTTTTTTTTTTATTTGCTTTACTATTGGACCTATTTTAAGTAGTTTTCCAAAAAAAAAATTTGCAGAGCCATTTTAATTCAGGTCTGAGGGGTTAAACTCTCCTTCACTACCTGTGATTTTTCTTCCAGGGAGAGACAAAACCATTTTCCTTTTACCCGCCTGTTTACATGGCCGTATAAAGGACACATAATCATGGTCTCAAGAATTTTCCCCGCCAGCCAATCAGCCTATTTCATTTTCTTTTACGTGAGGCGGGTTAAAAGCGATTCCGAAAAAAGGGACACGCCTCATTTTACAACCGTTTCGGTTTCGTTATTCTTATTAGTGAAAGCAACGTATTTTTTTCTTCACTGGAGGCGTGGCTTAAATGGGCATTCAATAAACGTTTCGAAAATCAACCACATTCCTAAAAGGAGGAGGATTGAAAAGAAGAAAGAGAATGTTGCTTGCCTCTGATTGGGTACTCTGGAAGATGGCGGGTCAGAAGATTAAGCCGTACTCCATATCCAAAAGAAATGCAATGGCCGTGCCTTTTTGAAGATTAATAAGAGCTTTTACGAAGCCTCAGAACTCGATCACCTACATTTATTTTATCGGAATTATTATTTATTTATAAGTAGTAGATGTCGTCCCAAGAAGAGGTGGTATGACGTTCTGGAAGAAACAAGCCTATAGGTTTAAAAATAAGAAGAAGAAAAGAAGAAGAATATTTATTCAGTTCACCTTCTGCACTTGTGACATACGCTTGTTGAAATAAGCTCGAGGGAGGCTGGAGTGTTAAATTCTATTTATTTTTTGCTTATTCATATTTAGAAATGTCTAAATCGAGAAGAAAAAAATACTTTTTAAGAATATTAATTTTTCCGACTGTCTGGTTTGGTTAGATTTTGATTCATTCTAACAGAAGAACGAAAGTTCGTTCTAGTAATTTGATTTTGGGCTTTCTTGCCTAAGGAATGTTGGGAAGAAAATACATGAAATCACAATTAATCAAATCGTATATAAAGAACTTTTCGTTCTAACTCAGATAAAATTTGATAATTTTGTTTTAATAAACTGAAACTTTCTATCAAGTTCCATCATTCTCATTAGTCGCTAGCAGAAAAAAATGACAAATACTAGGGAATATTTGATATTAAAAAAATTCATTTTGTGGACAGTTATATAGAGTTTAGATTTTATTGAAAAAATCACGAGAGTTTCCTTTACTAATCAGGAATCGTAGGTCCGGAGGGTTTTTGCACTCGGATTCAAATCCTAAAAAGGTACGTGAATGAATATTAGAAGCAATCCTTCTGAAATCTCATAAAAATTATCAATAATATCTTGGATTCATCAGAGCACACTTTTTCGATTTTCCAACAATATGATCATGTTGGATAACTTAGTTACTTAAAAAAATAAAATGCAACGGATCGTTGCTAAACTTTATCCAAATTCATTTGAAATATTAATATGTTTATTCCTTTATTATTAAGATATCACTTGGATGTTGACTTTAATTCAAAAATAATGATCGATTCTCATTTAATACTTGAGGAATAACAATTCTACATTAGATTTTTGACGCTTCGATTATTATTGGTAACCATTGCTGAAGACATGGAGGAATCGGCTTAAAATAAAAAATCTATTCTATTAGATAAGAATCGATCGTTATTTTTTATTTTAAGTTGATTCCTCCATGTCTTCAGCAATGGTTGGTAATAATAATCGAAGCGTCAAAAATCTAATGTAGAATTGTTCTTCCTCAAGTATTAGATGAGAATCGATGGGTATATTTTTGATTTTAACTCGATGATTGCTCCATGTCTTGAGCAATGGCTACCAATAAAACCGAAACGTCAAAAATCCAATGGAGAATTGTTATTATTCAAGTATTAGATCAGAATCAATCGATATTTTTGATTTTTTCTATGTCTTCAGCACTAGCTACCAATAAAAACCGAAACGTCAAAAATCTAATGTAGAATTGTTATTCCTCAAGTATTAGATGAGAATCAATCTCTATTTTTGATTTTAAGTTGATTCCTCTATTTCTTCAGCAATGGTTACCAATAATAACCGAAACATCAAAAAACCAATGTAGAATGGTTATTCCTCAAGTATTAGATCAGAATCGATGGGTATTTTTGATTTTAACTCGATGATTGCTCCATGTCTTCAGCAATGGCTACCAATAAAACCGAAACGTCAAAAATCCAATGTAGAATTGTTATTATTCAAGTATTAGATCAGAATCAATCGATATTTTAGATTTTTTCTATGTCTTAAGCACTAGTTATCAATAAAAACCGAAACGTCAAAAATCTAATGTAGAATTGTTATTCCTCAAGTATTAGATCAGAATCAATCGCTATTTTTGATTTTAAGTTTATTCCTCTATTTCTTCACCAATGATTACCAATAATAGCCGAAACGTCAAAAACCAATGTATTGGATTGGCAACTAAGTAATTGCGGATTTTTCATGGAACTAAATAACTTTATTCTGTAATGTATTGCCCATTTTGATCAATGACCTTTTGCCATCTTTCAGGCAGCATCATAATCCCACGTTCACAAAACTTCTGGTTTTTATTAGCAAAAAACTGAATCAGGTACGATTTGACATCATCATCATTATTGAAATTTTTACCATTCAAGGAGTTTTGTAAAGATCGAAATAAAAAGTAATCAGATGGTGCAAGGTCAGGACTATATGGTGGATGTGGCAAAACATCCCAACCAAGCTCCAATAATTTTTACCGAGTGACCAAAGATGTGTGTGGCCTTGCATTGTCATGATGGAATACAACACCTTTTCGATTTGTCAATTCGGCCCGCTTTTCTTCAACTGCATTTTTTAATTTCGTTAGTTGTTCAATGTAGACAACAGAATTGATCGTTCGGTTGGGTGGTAAGAGTTCAAAGTAGACAATTCCTTTGTAATCCCACCAAACTGATAACAAAACCTTCTTTTGATGAATACCAGCTTTTGATGTTGTTTGAGCTGGTTCACCTGGCCTGCTCCACGATCTTTTCCGCTTGATATTGTTGTAAACAACCCATTTTTCATCGCCAGTTATCAGTCTTTTTAAAAATGGATCATTTTCATTACGTTTCTTTAGTAAATCGCAGCTGTTAATGCGTTGCGTTAAATGCGTTTCTTTCAGTTCGTGAGGAACCCATGTATCGAGTTTTTGAACATAGCCAAGTTGTTTTAAGTGATTTTCAATGCATGTATGTGATACATGAAGCTTCTCTGCAATCTCACGTGTTGTACTGTGACGATCCGAATCGATTATTGCTTTGATTAGGTCGTCATCAACTTCAACTGGACGACCAGAGCGTTTTTCAACTTTGAGTAAAAAATCACCAGAACGAAATTTGGCAAACCAATTTTGACACTGCCGTTCTTTAAAGGCTTCGTCGCCATAAACAGCACATAACTTTTTGTGAGCTTGCGATGCGTTTTTCCCTTTGCGAAAATAAAAAAGCAAAATATGACGAAAATGTTCCTTTTGATTTTCCATTTTTCAACGAAAGCCAAACGAAAACTACGCAACCGATCAAAAAACTTTGTTTACTGATTGACAGCTGAATTGCCAACTATCAAATAACAAAATGTGTTTTACATTTGGACTACGCCAGCAAACCTAAAAACTCAACTGAAGCCATCTATGAGTGAAATCCGCAATTACTTAGTTGCCAACCTTATAGAATGGTTATTCTTCAAGTATTAGTTCAGAATCCATCGCTATTTTTGGTTTTAAGTCGATTTCTCTATGTCTTCAGCAAAGGTAACGGATAAGAAAACAACGCAGTTGCTATGGTTACTATAAAATTTCCTCTCAAATGTTTAGCATTTCACAGAGAGAAGCCCATCCATTCTTACTTAGATTAGGTTAAATGATCTATATTAAAACGATCAAATGAATAAATCTTAAAGAATTAAAAAAAAGTACTATCTTACTCTAGAGTAAAGTACTTTAAAATATAATTTTACTAAAAACTTTATTTAACCTTTTTTGTGGTCCCCAAGGCACTTAATTAGGATATTAACTTTCATCAAAATTGGTTAAGCCATTTTCAAGATATTTAGAAAAAACTAAAAACGTACTGAAATAAAGTACTAATGTTTGTGATCGATATGTACCAAAAACTAATCAGCGCTTCATTTTGTTCAAAGAATGGTAGATTTTCAATTTCATTTCAATCGGTGCAACGGTGTTGAAAAAATCGTGGGCCAAAAAAACGATAACATACATACATACGTACATATATCCGAACGCACTAAATGAAAAAATCGCATTTTTTGGCCTCTCGACGAGACCCCATGTAATTTTTGGCAAAACCGTCACGCGCTAAAATTCAACCTAGTTGAATACTACAATTTGTGACTTTAATTGAGTCCATGGATTCCGTAGTCTTTACCTGAGGACCCTTTGAAGCCACGCTTGCCGCGAGACCGATTACAATACTTTACCCATGCTTCGCAATGGATAAAGTAATAATAATAATAATAATACAAAATATTTTTAATTGAATAAGAATACAAATAATTCTTGATGATTATTAAATTATAACAAAAATTTTTTGAATTGAATCTGAAAAACCATTACAATCAATGGTGGAGTTATGCACAGGGTCACGAGGCGCGCACTTTGGCCTCATAAATAAAGGGCCCCTCAAAATAAAAAAATAAATAAATCAGTAGTAAATTTAAAAAAAAAAAATATTTTTTATATCTGCATCCTACCTACCTACTATAGGTATATTACTAGATTTTTTTTGTTTTTAACACTTTTACTTATTGAAACATAATAATTCTTGTACCAACAACATTTCTCATTTAATGCGCTTCATCTTTATCACCAATCATTTTGTTTTTTGTTTTTGTTTTTATGCCAGACTATATTAATACCATACAGTAACTATACCCATTAGGTAGGTACTATTAAAAATAATTTTGTGACATCTTTTAAGTTATAATTTATTTTGTTCGTAGGTACCCTGAAGAGGCACAGACTCTAAGTGATTTTCTCTTTAGAACCTCTAGAATAAATACGGTTTTTATGAACAGAAATTTACAAATAATTCATTTCTGGGGACACTATCACAATACTTTTATTGGAACTCGAAAAGAAAAAAATCAGAAAATATAAAAACATAGATACCTACCTACATCTTTATTCAACTTATACTCCAATGTGTACTATAAGCACATTTTTCATTTATTCTCCATATATTTTTTTATATATATTATACAAAAAACATAATTCATTCTAAAAAAGAGCTTATATTAATTGAAATTATTGTTGTGTTCTATTTACTTGGCAATTCCAAATGAAATTGTTTTTAACTCTTAAATTAGAGAATGCATTTTTTATGCACTTTCAAAATTATGATCAATTAATATTATTATTTTATAGCTAGTGGAAATAAGTAATAAATGTAGATATGTATACATTTCGTTTTTCTCAGAGTAGGCATTTACTCCTAATTTATTGTTAAACAAATGAAAATTTTTATTCGCAAAATATTTTTATAAAATTATTTAATACAAATTAAATTATTGAATGCCAATTTATTTATTAAAATAAATACATAGAAATCTTTATAAAAAGAATCTCAAAAAGTGTAATTAAAAATCACAATATCGCGAGAGAAATTCTTCCTTTTAGCAATTGAGAATTTGAAAATTAGTTGATTTATGTATGAATTAAAACATAAATCTAATCAACTATAAACAATAAATTATATAAAAATCTACTAATTATAAAAAAAAAGAATTTCTCTCAAGGATTTTTATTTTTTATTAAACGTTTTGAGACTGCTTTTATAATGAATTTTATTTGATTAATTTAATAAAACAAAACAAGAATAAATTTATTTAAATATGGATTTGTTTCTTAGACCATGAAATATATAGACACGCCTTCTGCTACTCTCCACACAGAGTGAAGTGAGGACAACATCGCCTACAGATGACGTCATGTTCTCGCATAAATATTTTGGTAATATTAATATAATATTAATCTGTGATTATTGCAATCCAAAAAAAAAAATAATCTAAGCTACGATAAAATTATCTCAATGTATAATAATTCCTATAGTGACCATGCTATTTCTGGGTGTTCCTACCTACAGATGACGTCACATTCTCTAGTTGATGTTGGCCTCACCAAATCGACACCAGGGCGTGTCTATATATTTCATGGTCTAAGATTTGTTTGAAACATAAATAAATACATTTATGAATGACAATTGATTAATGATACCTACTTAATTTTTATTTTTCTATTTGATTTCTAGGTGATGCTGACTGAAGAATAATCCATAATGCAAGAAAAAATTTGGGATTTTATTTTGGAGAGCTGAAGTCCCGTTCATTTTGTAAGTACCTATAAGTTATTTCAAGGTTTATAATAAAATATCTATAGTTCTAGTGCATAAATAGTTTAATTTATTTGAGCTATTTATATAATATTGTCAACAAATAGAGAAACTACTCACTCTGTTCGCGACCACACACAATTGAAAATATTTATATTTATAATCAGTTGAAACCAATATCTTTAATTTATTATATTTACCTATTATAGATATTAATAAATTTGAGAATTTTTTTATTTGCATTATTTTATTTGCATTAGATAATGAAAATAGAAAAAAATCTATATTGTTTTGAAATTTTGAATTTGAAAAAAAAATTTATATGCAAAACTTTACGTTACATCAGGGGTTCCCAAACTTTTCCGAATCGCGCCGCCTTTTACAATTAAAAATTTTCCATGGTGCCTTATTTATATTATTTATTTGGCCGCGCAGGAAGGGGCCTCCTCTTACAACAGTTAAGAAATTTACAAATTAGTTATATACCTACAATTGGTGGCATGTCCTAATTAAAAGTATGTCTAATCGTAAGTCAGAGAAAAAAAATTTAGCTTCTTACAATTATTTCTAGTTAGGTCAAATGTCAAATTAATTATGAAGCTTTAAGGCGCACAGTTTGGGAACCTCTGCGGTACATACTCCCCTGAGTTCACAAAAGTTTTTATTTTTAATTTTTAATTTACTCTTTCTAGGTAGGTATGTTACTGATTTTTCGTACAGATATTTTATAAACCAAGATTTATGAATTCTTAAGATAGTTAGATATAAATAATTTTAAAAATTTTAAGATTAATTTTCCGATTTTTTTTCTATGCCTATTTTTTTTATTTTTTTTCACATAATTTTTTCTAAAAATTAAATTTCTAGTCAAATTTTTAAAAATAATATTCTAATGAAGAAGCTCGAATCCAAAAGAAATTTCAATAAAATTTATTATTTTATAAAATCTAGTATAAAAATTTTCAAAAATTATTAAAAATATACTTACTATATTAACAAATTATAATTTAGAAACTTTAGAATCCGAGATGAAATCCTTATTACCAAAACTAATTTAGCTTAGCTCATTGTCTTTATTTATTTAGTCGTTAATATAGTCTCGTAGCAGGCACACCCTTAATGGTTTTATTAATTTAGTAATTAATACTTATTTCCACTAATTAATGAATAAACATATACAGTTACTCTGTTAACGTGGAACGTAGCACGCTTAGTTATGGTTATATATTGAGAGTTCTTAGAAATGGATTAGTCCAAAGATTTTCGAATCATCTTTATTTATTCCTTTTTTGTATTATTAATAGTTCCTCAGCGAGAGCAATTTTTATTCGACTAAAACTTGTCTGGAATTGTCTTTGACATGTTTGAACTGGAAGATATCAAGCAGTGACTTCAAAACTTCTATCGGCACCCTTTTCGGAGAAATCATTCATTTTAATTGCCCCTTGAAACTATTCAACAATTTTATTTCATTTCGAGAATTAATATACTTTTCAAAGCAAAAAATGTTTTTTATAGAAATATTTGAAATATCGGATCATAATTTGAAAATTCTTTCTGAATTTATGAAAATACTCTAAATGTTTGAAATTTTAGGGATGCGCCGCACGCCACTGTTATATACATCTATTATTATAAAAGAGGGAACTAACCCTTCTGACATGTATAACAAATATACAAAAAGATCCTAGTTTAAAATCGACCTTAAATTCTTTTTAATCGAGATTTGTAAATCAATTTGATAATTGAGTCATTTCATTTATTTTCAAAAAATTAAAAATTAAAATCACTCCCTCTTTTGCATTAATTAATTATTATAACATTTTCATATATAATTTATTTTTGTCTTCATATGAAAATATGAAAAAAAAAAAAAAAAAAAATATGAAAATACTCAAACAGTTTGAAATTTTAGGGATGTGCCGCACGCCACTGTTATATACATCTATTATTATAAAAGAGGGAACTAACCCTTTCTGACATGTGGCACAAATATACAAAAAGATTCTAGTTTAAAAATTGACCTAAATTTTTTTTAATTGAGATTTGTAAATCAATTTGATAATTGAGTCATTTCATTTATTTTCAAAAAAAATCTAAAATTAAAATCAGTCCTCTTTGCATTAATTTAATTATTATAATATTTTTCATATAATTTATTTTTTATTCTTAGTGAAAATATTAAAAATAAAAAAAACTAGGGTGTCACCATTTGTGCCCCTCGGCCTAGGTTGTGGCAGGGCGGGGGTAGAAGTTTTCCCCCCGCGTTGCTGTGATTGGAGGACCTATTATCAACCCGGGGTGGTTCTTGTGCATGGCCTCCGTTCGGTAAAATTCGGGAACCACCCCTCTTGGGAGGGGGTAGTTTAGTTCAGCACTTGTCCAAGGTGGTGTCGCTGTAGGAGAATATACCGGGGTTGAATTCGCGATCTTCACTAGACGCGGCTTCGACGCGCAAGGCTCCGGTTAGCGACCTGGGGGTTGATTTCCACCGCGTGCACCCTGAGCTTTCAGCCCTCTTGTGGAGGGTGCAGACAACTTTTTGTGTGGGTGCGCGCGCAGCCTAGGCGCCGGGAACGAGCGGCGCGCTCCGCTCAGCCGTCAGTCGTCCAAGAACGTCGCGCTTGGAACCAGCACAGGTGGCCGGCTCCGAACCACCTGGCTCTGTTCTCGTTTTTGTGGAAACCCGTGTGAATTAATCGAACACCGAATTCAAACAGTTGTGTGATTTGGAGATTTGAGTGTTGCGTTGTCCGCGCAATGCGGCTTTGATTCCGGTCAAAGGGGTCAGTAGTTCTATTTGCGATGATGATGACAACCACGAGGACGACTTCCACGACCACGACAACGATGCTACCCACGATCAAGATGATGATCCTGATTTCCTGGCTACTGGTCACTTTTTCGGCCGACACACAAGGTCTGTACAAACAGAACTGTCATTCCACCCGAAACCGAAACGTTCCTCACACATTACTCACATGTCAAACTGGACAGATTCAATTATAAATTGCAAATTTTGAATTTATACTATACCTCTAATAGCTCTAAGCTATTAAATAGTATTTATTTATTTTTAAATTCCATTCAAGCATTTAAAGTAAGGTTTGTTATATTTTAATGAATCAACATTTAATTGATTCACTAGCAACTTAAAATTTTAAAAATTGATAATTTTAATTACCTATAGGTATTTTTTAGTATATGTTTTCTGAGGGGATTTCAAAATAATGTTCATATTTTAAAACTTTGTCATATTTTCATAAATTTCAAAGATTGTACACTTGAAGATATGCGAAATGTCAAATTAATTAATTAATCATTAAAAAAGTCACAAAAAATATAGATCAAATGAAAAATTTCTGAATTCTTTCCTATTAATCTTATTCAAAACTATAGGTATCTAAAATTTCAATAAAAATTATAATTATTGAATCTATACAAGAAACAATAATTTTAAGAGCTTAAAAAAGAAACATCCCTTTTGAATTATGTGTTATTCCGAATTTTTTCCTTTTGAGAACTTTTATTTAAAATACAATAAATATTCTAATAATATGAAAAAAGCAGCCTTTTTTTATTTCTATTTACTCTAAATTTATCTATAATATAAAATCATCATTAACATTCACCTTCTGATTTATGGTCACTTCTAAGACCGGTTTGAGGCGCGCTCCGTACGGCTCTATCTCATGTCAATTCTTCCACTCGTGTAAATATCCAAATCACATCTAATTTAATGAATAATGTTCGAAATCAAATAATCTCCCAAATAACTTTAAGCCCTTTTGAAAAATATATATTTATATATTTGAATTAATGATCTATTCAAGCATCAAGGTAAAAATATTCTAAATATCAGTAAAAAATTATTTTGTATAATAATTTATTAAAAATATATAATTAAAAATATATATAGGTACATAATCATCATTATCAATGACCCTTCTGATCCATAGAATAATCATTTATAAGACTGGTTTGACGTAACTCCATTCGGCTCTATACCATGTCAATCAATCCTTTCACTCCTGTGAATTCCCACGTCAGTTTTAATTATTCAAATTTTCTAAATTAAATTTTCTTAATAAGATATTAAAATATATTTAATTAGATTATTTATTATTATTAATATTTTTTTCTAATGAATAAATATATATTTTCTAAATCTTAAGACTTAACATATATACCTACAATATAAGAATTATGTATTTAAATTTGATTTTTTTTTTTTTAATAAATTTTATCCAGTATCTATGATAGGTAGGTACTTTTATTGAATTGGCATAGGATTTTAGAGTTAAACATAGGCAAATACTTAATTGCGTCAAACCAGTCTAAGAACTGATCTCCCAAATGATGATGATTTTTTTATACTTTTATTTAAATGTAATATTTATATTAAATTGAAGTAAAAATATAAATATATTGCCTTTTCCAATATTCAAAATATTTATTTTATTACTTTAGGTGCTTCAATGGGGTTGAAAAATAAGAAAAGAAAAAGAAAAGCGATGTAGATGTGAATTTAAAGGACGTTAAAGGAGAAAGAATACCACCAAAAGATTCAATTTAAAGTAAACGAACGAAATCTCAAACAAAAACATATATACCATATATATATATATATATAGAAATAGAAATTCTTAAGGGTTTCAATGTTTATATTATATTTCTTGAGTTTTTAAAAAGTTTTCTTATTCAAATAGATTTTTCTTTTCGAATTATTTATTAAAAACAAATAAAAAAAGGTTCCAAAGTAATAGAGTGTACAGTGTACAGCGTACACATAATGCAAGGAATGTCGTAGCCACAGAGCACGCGACTGAGGCGTCAAAACAATTTTTTTTCTCTTTCTATTTAAGGCCTCGGAATAATTTTACTTTTAGCCAGCCTACAATGAGTCTAATAGTCAATGACTAATAAATATTAGATAATATATATCACAGACTTATCTACTTGATATATTATAAAAGATTTTGCTACATTAAATGTGACAAAGCAGAGGAAAAAAGGAACAATTATAAACAAAGTGTTTATAATTGTTCCTTTTTCATATCTAATTCTGATAATGGTGGACCTGAATAACAATAATAATTTTGCTATATGTTAACTATCACAGAGAATAAACTAATTTATAATTAAATCAAAAATTATAATATGGCATCTTTAATAGGATTTTAAAAAACATATTTACGGGAACTCACTCACTGGGGTGCATAATTTTCACCTCTTCATGTGAAATCACGAATTCTAAAAGAATATGCCTATGAAATTTAATCAAAATAGGTGATTTCCTTCTTTGCTAAGGGAGAATGGTGTAGATTCTTGATGAAACATATATTTTAATAAAGTAAAGAAAATAAAATATAAAATTCTAGGTAGGTTTCACAAAAATAAAAGACAAGATGCTTAAAGCATGACTCTATATATTCCGGGGTACGAGTCCATCTTCAGTTTTCTCTTTGAACTCTTGAAGATGGCCTCGTACCCTGAAATATATATAGAATCATGCTAATAAGCATCTTGTCTTTTATTTTTGTGAAACCTACCTAGAATTTTATATTTTTTATTTATTTTTTTTTACTTCATTAGGTGATTTGCCTTTTCTATTGAAAAATAAACACTTAGTCAAGTCCAGAGAAGTTTCATCAATAGAAATATTTATTAATTTCTTTTATTCTAAAAAGACCCGATCTTGGTCTTAATTGATTAGATATGATTATAATTTAGAGGGGCTAAACAAAAACTTTTTTAGCCATAAGAAAAGCTTTATTTACTTTTTTATTCCCGTTAACTAACGCCCTAAGCGGTTAGCAATAGATATTAGAGGATGATTTTTAATGTAATTATTAATTAACTACCTATTATCTCGAAGAGATTTCGAACCTATCATGATTTTCGTTAATTTTTTTTTATGATAATGATGAGAGAAGGAGTTACACCAAAAAGGTGCAACCACTAAAGGCATGGGTTGGCCCCTCCATCGTGAAAAAATGAAGAAAGAATTTTATGGGTTGGGCGGGGGTCGAAGGTATCTGTGGATAAATAGCTGAAGGTTATAAGTCGCGGGGAAGACGGTAGCTGGAATCGAGTTCCAGTCTCTGGAGGTCATAGGGATAAAAGAGTTGGCGAAAGCGCTTGTTCGACTTTTATCCAATTTGACAGCGAAGGGGTGCTGAGCGTTAGAAAACCGCATGTTTCTCGTAAAGAGGGCATTAGGGGGGATAATTGATTTCAGCTCGACAGAATAGACACCGTGATAGTATCTGTAGTACAGGGAAAGCGCAGAAACGGTTCTTCGGTGAGCCAGGGGGTCGAGTGAGTTGGTTAGAGCCGTTAATAGGAGAAAAGCTTCGAGGATTTGACAGTCGTCGTCGTACTGACGAAGGAACATGGATAAGGATTTCTGGTATAACTTCCTATTCTTTGTAGACCGTTCTCGATTTTGGCGAGGGCTGATAATAATTACTATATAGAGCAGTGCTTCTCAAACTTTTTAAAGTCCAAGAACAAAACTCTGATATTTTTTTTTCGCGGAACACTTCCAAGATTTAACACCCTTACATGCTTAAACTAAATACTAAATACTAATTCGCTAATTCGTTTGTCTCTATGACTTATAGAGACTGGAACTCTCTTCCCATGACCGTCTTCCCAGCAAGATATAATCACAGATACCTTCGACTCTGACCCAATCCCTAAATCTCTTCTTATTTTCACAACGGAGTACAGAGGTTGTATCTTTTTGGTGCAACATCTTCTTGTATCAATATCATTATTAAAAAAAATACAACATAAGCTTAAGGGAGTTCGGGACTGTTTATCATTTTTATAAGAAAATTCTCAAATTTTTACCATCGAATCATTGATGTATTAAATATTTATTCCCAAAATTTGAAATTGATCGTCTGTCCCATTACCGAAAAATAAATGTTTGAAAATTGTCCTTTTAACCTGGAAGTAAATGGACCGAGTTTTTAAAAGTCTATAACTTCTATACAAATTATACTATTTTCAACAAATTTATACAGATCAATAATTCAACTTTTATCAATAGAATGATATATTTTTCAATTCATTTGACAGTCTAGTTAATTATTTAGTCACAAATGTAAAAATAAAAGGTTATTTGCAGCCAACAGAATATAACAAAAGCACTAGTGTAGAATTCCAACAATATTTATTGAAATCGTTTTTGTGTTAAATAAATGTTTATATAATGAGAAAAAATTTATCTCAATATTCTTTTTATTAATATTATCAAAACAAAGATTTGTATTCGAAATTAACCTAATTATTAAGAATTTTTTATTAAAAAATTTAGTAGGCAGAAGTTGTCACTCTGCTGAAATATAAAAGATTTTTCGTGGATCAAGCAGAGCTGCTGTCCCGAACCTCCTTAAAAGCAGGTGTGGTCAACCTTTTTAAAATCAAGGGCTTAATGAAAAAACGACATTGCACTCAAAACTAATCTCATTTTGAAGATGAGAAGTTTGACTTGAATTGATTTTTCTTTTGGAGCAATTTTTAATTGTGTATTTGATTTTTTTCTCGGACCACTTGAATTAGCTTCACGGAGAACCCGTGTTACTCAAACTAGGGATTGAGAAACATGGATTTAGAGTATCCTCTTTATAGTAATTTTCTTGGTGTGAAATTGTTCACAGGGTTGGTTTCCGATTTCCTTCCGCTAGATCAGGCGACTTGAATTTTTTGAGTGAAATGAAAATGAATTACTCTAACAACTACAATAGCGGCACTTCCTAATTCCATATACCTAATTACAGAACCCAGACAATATATTAATATTAAAATAATAACAATTTGTTTTGAGATTAATCTGAGTCTTTTGCTTAGATTTATGTTTTTGCTTTATAATTCATCATTTGAATTAAATAACTTTAGAAAAAAGAAGACTTTCATAAGGCTCGGTACGCTCGCTACTAAGAGTAACAGAAAGTAATTCCTTTTTACCTTTTTGTCTACATTTAGTAAAGTCTAATTTAGTATTCTCTCTCTCATTCTAAGGTGTATCGTTCGGTCTAGGTGCAAAAGGGAAAAGGCCATTCCTAGAATAATAAGAATTAAGAAATTAATCTCTAAAAGTCTTAAACAGGTCTAGACTTGTATTTTGAATTCTTTTGAATTGCTTTAGCTCTAAAGGAAGAATGATCATTCTATACTTGCCCTTTTTAGTCATTTTCCTTGATCAGATTTTAATGAAAGAATCGCCCACCCGCATTTATTAAATAACAAAAAAGTGAAAATTTGAATCTCAAGAGACGCCCTAGTAATTAAGAATAAATCTAAATTAAATTATATTTTATGATATTTCCTTAAAATCTCAAGAAAATCATTCGAAAAATTATGTTAGATCTGGTTCCACAATGTTTTGAATTCCAATACGAAGAACTGATTTGATTCTTAGGCTCTCTAGCTTTAGAACTTCCAGTTCAGAAATGCAGTAAATATCTTTTTTAATTAAATAAATTAAAAAATTATTTTCTTATAGTTTATTAATATATTTATGTTTATTATTAAGACCGCTCTAAGCTGATGAAAGTTTTGACATTTTCCTCAATTTTATTAGTTCTCTCATATATATTTGATAATTTATTTTATTTTATTTTAAGTTGTTTAATGTTATCTTTTCTATCTAGCCCTGAGGATGTTATTATAAAATTACGAAAGCTCAGCGAAATTCCTACTATATTTTTTTTTTTATTTTTCCACTACAATCCACTCATCCAGTTTTCTTTTCTTTATTAAATCGGTCCATTTCTTCTAAATCATTTGCTATAAAATTAGTCAAGCATTAGAATTTTATTTATTTATTAGAGAATTTCAAATAACTATATTTTCTCTCTCAACACCTACACCTTTTTACTCTAAAACAAACCTAGATATTTAAAAATAAAAAGTAGCATATTGTATCTGCTCAAATGGACAAGGACCAGAGGAGAAAAAAAATACTTGCTGGACCTAGTAGTTCAGGCAAATTACGCGAAAAAATGGCATAAACAAGAAATAATTCCCGGTAAAGATTTTATTGCTGGAATACCTTAATTGGTACTCCAATATTACTACCCTAAGTTTTCTTCCCAAATCTGTGTTGTGGAAATTTTTCTACGCCTCAAAATGAGAAAATTTTGGAGTTTTTTCAGTTTTTCTTGAATAACTCTAAAACGGCTTATCAAATCAAAAATATATTTATTAGATAAATTAAAGCTCTTTAGATGACTCTATACATTTTTAAGCTAGATTAAATTTTCTACAATTTAAACAAAGTTTCATCTTAATTGGATAATGGTGACCCGTGCCGCAAATTGGTTGAAGTCTGCAGTCTTTTGCAAAAATCGCATTTTTTCCTTCATAAAATGAAAACCACTCATCCTAAAAACTTGATTCCTATCTCATTCTCTAGTAAATTTTGTTGACTTGAACGTTTACTTGGACCACTTTTTTTTATAAAATTCTTAGATTCATAGATATTCAGCATTTTCCATGACGCCTTTGAGGATTCGGATCATATCCTGTCCGGAAAATGTAGAATATTTATAAATCTAAAGAGTTTTATCAAAAAAAGTGGTCCAAGTAAACGTTCAAGTAAATAAAATTTCCTAGAGAATGAGATAGAAATCAAGTTTCTATGATGAGTGGCTTTCATTTTATGAAGGAAAAGCTGCGATTTTTCTAAACAATGGATCATTTACTGTCGTGGAAAATGCTGGATATCTATATATCTATGAATTTTTAACGTTCAGTTTACTTGAACCATTTTTTTGTTGGTCAAGTCAACAAAGTTTCCTAGACAATGAGATAGAAATCTAGTTTCTAGGATGAGTGGTTTTCATTTTATGAAGGAAAAACTGCGATTTTGCAAAAAATTGCATTTTTCAACCACTTTGCGGCAAGTGTTACCATTATCCAATTAACTTTGTTTATATTGTAGAAAATTTAATTTATTTAAAAAATGTACAGAATCTTCTTTGTCGAAAACGTGCTCCTTCATGGTCAAAATCGAAAAAAGTACGAGTTTTATGGATATTCAAAAGTGATCCCGGGGCTTGTTTTTTGACAGGCGCTTGTACCGGTTCTACTGGACCTAATTAGATGAAATTAATATTATTTTACGTGTAATTTAGAGAGCTTTAATTTATCTCATAAATATCTTTTTGGTTTGGTAAGTCGTTTTAGAGTTATTCAAGAAAACTAAAAAAAATTTCTCATTTTGAGGCACGTAGAAAAATTTTCACAACACAGATTTGGGGGAAAACTTAGGGTAGTAATATTGGAGTACTAATAAAGGGAATAAAATCTTTACCGGGAATTATTTCCTGTTAAAATTGTAATTTGTCTGGACTATAGATAAATTAGCATTGAAAATAAATTCAAAATTTTCTTCAATATTTAAATTATTTTGAAAATAACGTTTTATGATGTATATGTACTTTTTTTTTATCTATAAAGCTAATAATGTTAATTTTTTTTCTAAATAAATATGTTCACATTAATTACAAGACTGTTCTATTATGATAGCAGTTTATTATTTGCAATATAGTATAGCTTTGGTAAAATCTGATTTTTAATTTTTAATATTTATCCAAATATACCCAATCGTTTGCAGGAATGAAATTAATTTTATTTTGAATTATATATAAACAATAACCTAATTAAAATTACATTTTTATAATTTATAAAAAATAACAAGACCTATCTACTTTTAAAACATCTTAGCAAAGTTAGATAGTATAATTAAATAATTAAGTAAACCAATTAATATGAATTATCATATTAAATAATAATAATTGATATAGGTACATACCAGGCCACTTACTCATTTCTCACAATAAATTAACATTAAAATTTGATGATAAATAAATAATTATTATTTCAAGTTTAGTGATTGGATTTCTCCTTTTAAGTATCCTTTATGAAATGAGCCTGGATTGAATAAATAATTTTAATTTTAATTATAATTTTACTGTTGACGTTTCGTTATCTTTATTCGCGCTTTTATCGTAGCATATTTAATTCGTTATGGTATGATGTAGTAGTTGTAGCAGCTCTGATAGAATCCATTTTATGTTTATACGTAGGACGTAGAGTAAGCCCCCTTCTTATTAATTGTGTCTTAAAATATATATTTTTGTAGAAATATATTTTAACAAATGTATTTAAAACTAAAAATACATATAAATTTATCGCAAGTTTGCTTATTAGGTATGAAGTTGATTAACAAAAACATCGAAACCCTTGTACTTTTATATACCTGTATGTTATGATTGTTTCAGTTGTGTCTACTGAAGAAGGTTTTAAGATAAAACCGAAAGCTTTTTAAAGGTTTTGAATGTTATTAATTCAGCCTCATCCCGGATAATCATACTTGCTACAGAAATGGTGTCTGCTAATTCCATCAATTTATGAAATTAAAACATTCAAAATAATTCATTTACTAGTGAGCACCGGGTCCAAGATCTACGACACCGTGTTTGTCTGTTTATACGAAACCCTAAAAAAGATTCACATGCATAGGCTATTTGTTGAATCATACCTAAGTATACTTGTATTTATTTTTATGTTATTTCTATTTGGTTTTGTTACATTAAATGGTAGATACATAAATTTTACCAAAGATGATGAAAGTGAAAATAAAATATCCTAAATGTAATAATCATCAAATTTTATAAATTGTCAATGAAAACAACATTTTAAATTAATTTGTAATTATCAAAAAAAAAAAAAAAAATACTTAAAAAATGTCGAGATTTAAGTAATTATTTAATTAAATAAAAATCAAAAGTCCCCCCTTGGGCAGGGGTTAGAATTGGTCCATAGTATCCCCTGCTTGTCGTAAGAGGCGACTTAAAGGGGTGAGTGTGTCGTTGACTACCCCGCTTGTAAAAAAACATATTACAAGACCCCAAAGAAAATATAGCCAGAAGTAGATCAGTGAAACTACCGAACCAACCAAGAATCGACTCATGAAATGTACTCTCCGATATATAGAGCAAAGACTTTTAGAATCTCCTAGAACAGTTCACTTCATACTGTTTAAATAATTTCAAGAAATTCGTTGGTGTTTTTGAAAAATTAAGTCCCACAGCTCTCTGTACCTACTCTTTGACTTAAATCTCCAAAATAGATCTTTGATTCAAATGCAGTAAGAAAAAGATGCAGAGAAAGACCAATCCTGAGATAGAAGAGGATCATCAACTGATTCGTTTCAGAAATCAGAGAACAGCAGTTGAAGCATGAGACCGAAATATTTAGGGTGAAATATGATAATTTTTTTCAAAATTTTGTTAAATTGTAATTCTATTTGAAAAAGCAGTAGGTAATTGGCGAAATCCAGCAATTCCTAGAGGCGTGACCATCAGTGATTAACAACAAAAAACACTCCTACTTAGTTTAATATAATAAAAAATACTTGTAATTTACATAAACATAGAGGATATCTAAAGATTTGTGTTTGAAACATCCGTAATTAATCAATCAACAAATAAATAAAATTGGACTTATTAATACTAGTAATTTATTTAAATTTCTTCTTCCCGTATCTAATAAATTTTATCTGTCTATTGAATTCTCTTAATGTCACTGCACCAAACCTACATGTGAAATTTCGTATTTATATTCACAGTAATTTTTGGGCTAGAGCGTACACAAAATTTGTTAAAGTACTAACAAACATTTTGACAAGATTATTTTAATATCTCGTAAAATATAATTTTTTCAATGTTTACTCATTAGAGCTTTTTTGTAGACCAAAACCCCATGGTTTCGTTAAATTTTTTTTCAACAGTTTTTTTTTTAGATATTTTGAAAAAAAGCAAGTAAAAAAACACCTTTTCAAACCCTACTCTGTATGATAAAGAACAAATAAGAAATATAGATTAACATTATTATTCTAATGGGGAGAAAAGTTATTCTTCACCGATAAAACTGAGAATAGATATCAGGAGTGTGAATTCGTCTTAAATTTTCGATTCCATATTAATTTATATCTTGAATAGATGTCAATCCTATCGTGATTTTCGCCAATAAAATAATTCACTCATAAGTTGTAAAATCTTTCTCTCTATTCACATATGAAGACATTAATATTAGTAAATTGTTTTTTAGCAATAATTTTTGAAAGGTATTTTCTACTTCGGCTGCTACCATTTTCTACTTAATACCTAATACATATAAAAATATATGAACAAAATTGTTATTATTATTTATTATTTTTTTACATACCTAAAATGATTGATGATCAATTCAAATAACAAATTGCTTTATCTTTTTCATAAAAAATATCGATATATTGACTGATAGACATCAAAGGGTTTGACATATCGAAATCATCCATTCTATACATTTTTGGAATTAAGCAGCATATAGCGAGGTTATCGCTTGGGTAGATAACCGATGTTTAATATATATAAAGGATTAAACATATACGCTCGGCAGGATTCCCCTGAGATGTGGACCGCAATAATATAACTTGTATAAGATTTTCTTTAGTAAAAAGAGTAGTATTTTCAAAATTTCTCAAAAATGGCTCCGATGATTTTGATAATCAAAAAAAAAAAAAAAAAAATCACTCTATACAAAAAAGCCACTAAAATTTATTTTTGCAAAAATTATATTTTTTGAAATATTAACTATTTATTTCGGAAAAAAATGAGATCCTAACAACGAACGAATTTTCATTAAAGAATATATTATGGACGAAATATCATCTTATTTGTTTAAGGAAATTTATTAGATAAAACAACTAAAATGAAAAAATCGCCCAAAATTGATTCTATAAATAGAAACTCGTTCCTTGATAGGGACCACAATTTTTTCGATTATTTCCTTATAGAAATGTCTAAAACGGGGAGAAAAATAATTTTCAACTATTATTTTATTCTGTCTTTCTGTTTCAATTATGATTCCCAATAATTTAAGAAAGGAAGATCATGTAGGCGCTATTTTGGATGACGCTTTATTATAGTACTAACCTATTATAAGAAGCTGTTTCAATTGCTATTTTAGAACAAATTGTTGTACCTATTCTTAGTAAGGCGCCCATTTTTGTTTTCATAATTTCATTGACTAAATTTTTGGTAGAAAATTATGATTTTCTTCAGATTGAATTCACTCTTTTTTTATTGAAACGTGGAAAATGTATCAATCGTGATTTTTTTTCAGTTTATTTAGATTAAGATACCCAAGTAGAAATAAACAACAAAATAGAAAGTCATAGAAAGTTTGTTCTAGTACCTAATTGTTTATATTCCCAAAACGAAAATCTGCTTGATTTTTTGATTCCCTGCTTCAGAACTTTCTATTCAAATAGATAGAAAATTGGAAATTAGAATTTTTAAATGAGAAGCTATCGAACTGTTGTAGCTAATGAGCTGAAATTCGGCACCCATGTTTGCATTAGAAAACTACACCAATAGAATTTTGATGGAATGACAGCTACAGTAATGAAAATAACACATTTTCAAATAAAAAACTCTAGTAGAATGTCATTTTTAACTACCCTTTTGTTCCAAGTTTAAATTTCTAGTTTAAACCGTTTGCTGTCGAGAAATTACCAAATCATTAAAATAGCATTAAGCACACCTTAAGCATCTTGAAAAACTCTCCACTGTCTTATTCAATTTTATTTTCAATTTCTCTCTTATTAATAGCGAATAAATATTATGAGAGTCGGACTCACAGGGTGATCAGTTCACTAAACAATTTTTTTTTTTTTAACTTTTAAATTTTCTTTTCATTTAAGTTATTATAGTCGTGACAATTGCACAAGCTTTTCTTGAATAATGCTGTCAAAAAGAAATATTATGTCTGCAAGCTTCTATTTATCTCTACTAAAATTGCAACCATACGCCTTAGGGGTAGACAACCATATTGGCTCAGGCAAAAGAAAACAATAATTTTGAGTACGCCAAAAGACCTGATATTGTAAAGGAACTATATATGATTATTGCAAAGAAAGGAAAGTTCCTTTCCCCTAACCATGAATCTAGGAGAAAAAATCAAATTAAAAAAAAAGTTTAATTTTCTATTTTTAAATAACTTAACAAGTTTTTTAATTAATTACCGAATTTACAATGCCCCGGGGCTACCATCAAAGAGGAATTATAAAGTTTTAGGAAAAGTGGGAATAAACCCTGTAAATAAGATCAAAATAAAAATAAAGCTATTTATAAAAAATTATAATTAAATTAATAAATAAATAATTAAATAAAATTAAAATAATTTTTTTTTTAAATTTGGAAAAAATTTTCAAATCCCCTTTTACATATAATATTTAAAACGTAACTATTTGCAGAGGCTTTAAATAAGTTATTTTACGTATCTACACCCGACCTACACCAGATTTACGCTGATTACCTATATGTATGACTCACGTGGGCTTTTGTTTACATGAAACAAAACTACGTCATAAATTGAATCCACTAGTACGAAAAACGATTACATTACAAAAAAAATCATCATCAATATTACTTAAAGGAGAAAAAGAAAATTTTTTTATTAATAATGCATTGTGATTTTCCTGGGGAAATTTTTCTACAGGGTGGTTTCCCATTGCCTTACCTGGATTAGTGAGGCGCTTTGCATTTTTGACAAAGATGAAAATTGTTTTAATGCTAGAAGACTTGGAAATTCTAAAAATGTATAACTTCCTAAAAATCCCAATCTAAATGGTGTTATAGATATGTATTTTTTATGTCAGATGGAACAAGTCAACAGTCGAACCCAAGCACCAAGCTATCTATAGCTTTCCGGTCAGATGGATGTTCCTTAGAGGCGAGATCCCACTGAAATTCAGTCAAACCCCTCAAATCCGAACTAATTGGGGGTGTAGCCTGTTCGGATTAGCCGAAATCACTTCGACAATTGAAGATAACTGATATCAAGTAAAAGATTAAGTGATATTTGTGTTTCTATTATTATTTCATTGTTTTTGCAAAGTGCTTAACCTAAAGAATTTCAATAACTAATTTTCACCGTTTTCCAATCCTGTATGACATATTTAGACTTTGTTAGGTATGCTAACTCTACTTCTTTGTTTTTTTTCAACTAATTATGTAAAATAAGATTATAATGTAGAAAGAAAGTTTTTGACGAGAGTAGCAGAATTTTTATATATTGAATGAGACAATAAAAGAGTGTGTCTTCTGTTGGAATAATAAAATATATAATTCCAGCAGAAGACTCACTCTTTTATTGTCTCCTTCGATTATAATGTAGAATTTATACATAATTGTTTTATGACCAAATAAATAAGTTTCTCTTTTTTGCGTTTGGATTTCCCGAGATTTCGGATTTCCAGGGTTCGGATTTGAGGGGTTTCACTGTATTATGGTTACGATTTAAGCAATTAAATTGTATCTAAAATTTAATAGAAATAAAAAAAAGTAAAATTTTGCCATGAACTAAATTCAATTTCCAGGATAAGGCTCTATTTAATATTAAGATTGGTGAGTTTTTCTTATTATTCACTCCTTAAGATATTAAAATTATAATCATTCAACGAATATTAAGAATTTATAAACGAAAAATTAATCCATTTTAGCCCCCCCCCCCCCAAGTCAAATTCCCACTCTATTAGCCCAAACCGTGATTGTTACTCGATTGGCTGTTTTAATTGCCCAGCAGCCCTTCATCCCTACAATCTCTCCCCAGACAACTTCTAGCTCAGCTCGGATGATTTCCCTAAAGTCTATTTTAAAGATTTGATCAAGTTCCAAAAAATGCGGAAAAAGAAAAATTGAAAATTAAATAAAAACAAGTAGGTTTATTTAGCACATAGGTATACGATATATCTATTATTTAGAAATCAATTATATCATGGAAGGGTTGAAAAATAAACATGAGAGGATTGACAGGATTATATCATATTTACACAGATGAAATGTGTAGGTTGAGCAGAAATGATGGAGAAGGGATAGAGGGGAAAGGAGGGGGTGTTGTTGTTAAAATGGTTATTTTCAGTTTGAGAAAGATATTGACATCTCCGTCTTTTGCTTGCTCTAGAATGATGTAATTTATTCCAATACATTGGGTTCAAAAAGAAACATCCCTCTCACCCCTCTGGTCTTTTCGAGCCGTTCCACCTCTCCCCCATTTCACCCTTTCTAACTCTGGCCATTATTATATATTTATATATAATACAGGGTGTTCTAACTCAAGTGTTCACTATTGCATACTTTTTAAAATTCCGTTCAAAAGTAAAACGGAACCCTATTAGTATCAATACGGTGTCTGTTTGTGCATTCTAGCTCGTTAACTCAATATGATCGAAACTTTAAGTTTAAGTAGCTGTCCATAAATTAAGTCACACAAATTTCAAGATTTTTAGACCCCTCTCCTCTTGAGTCACATCTTGTCATATTTCCATTGATCCCCCACTGTACTCTGATCGCACTATCACTTTTATAGCCTATAATTTAATAATTCTAGATTTTTTATAAAACTAATATATTTTATGTTTAACTTTCTTTTTTTTTAATTTTTTAATTTGACTTTTGTGACATCACAATTTTTAAGATCCCCACATTTTGTGACAAATTTAAGATGTCTTTGCTGTGTGATCTAATTTATGAACGGCCCCTAAGTTTAAAAGACAAAAGCCGATATTAGTACGGTTAAAATATTTTTTATAAAAATATTTAACCACTATCAGCATTTGTCTTTTATATTCAAATTAAAAATTGTTGTTCCATTGAGGTCCCTAAGGTTACATTTTTTTGGCAATTGGGTTCAATTCCCCGAAGGGTTATAACACCCTTCTAACATAGGTAATAATAGTAATTGCAGTGGGTTGATAAAGATATTAGCCAAGGTGGAATGCATCTGGTTCAATAAAACTGCCAGAATAAAATATGGTGGTCTAAATTTTATTGGGCCATTCGTAGTTATTGGAAATCATACATTACATATATTGTAATAGTACATGTGATCAAACCAGGTCAACAATAAGAATTTTTTTCCTCATGTAGTTCTGCTTCATCATCATAATAAAAGTAATACGAAATACAACACCCCAGGTTTAGTAGTTGACCACTTTCTGATTTTTTATTTAAATTTAACTTAAATGTATTCATTTTCCCCAGAATCAAAAACTTTTAAAAAATTTTATGCAAATTATTATTTTGGAAAATGTCAAAATTTGTGTGGAGTCAAAAATAACAAATATTTTTATCATAGAGTGTAAGCTATCAATGTTAAAAGTTCTAAGTATTTTGCTAAATTAAATCCACTTTGAAATGAGGGTGAGAGAAGCTTAAAAATAACAAGAAAATTATCTTAACTTGAAATTATGAAAAATTTCCCTAGTACATGCATTTCCTCCTTGTAAACAAACATTAACTTCGAATTTGATATTTTAAGTATTTTCAAATTTTTAATTATAACTTTTTCGAAAATAACAAAATATTCTAGCAAAGTTTAAAAAATCATATGCATAGATAATCATGTTTTTAAAAATAGCTTAGAAATGAATTTAACAGAGCAATCCCCTTAAATAATTGCTATTTAACCCTCTTGCTATCTCCAATAATAATAAAGTTAGCAAAAGTGCACACTTATGGTAGAACATCCTGTATATTTATATATATATATATATGCATTTCAATGGATATGATTATCATAATCTTGACTCATGATGAGCTTTAATAACCAAATGCGCAGTCGTCGGTCGGAAGGGTGTCTTTAGAAATTAGAACAAAAAAAAATCATCCCTTTATGGGAGAAGCATTGTGGTAGATTAAAATGTTAAAAAATATGAGGGAGATGAGACCAGAAGGGTCATGGCTGTCTTTCGATTCATTTACCAATTAACATTTAAAAATGTATATTTTTCTAAAATTTATTTCAGTTTAACTCCGTTTGTTATCTATTTGGACGCCATTGAAGCGACTAAACTTAAGTTGAATAATTTAAAAAATATTCAAAAATAAATATATTAAGTAAAATTCTGGATTTAATTAATCCATGATAATATTAACACCACCGAAAGATCGATATATTTCCTTCCCCTAATGTCAGTTGAAGCGTTTTAATTAGAGAAATTCTTGAGAAAGTTGAAACTTATTTACGAAATTAGTAGTAGTAGTGATGATTTACAATTTCAATTTTGCCAGTTCCCATCTCAATGTAATCGATTGGGGAAGAAACTGTGTGTTAAGATTACATTATTTGAAAACATCACGGCTAGTGATTATTATTATTATTTTCCTATACCAATCACTTATATACCCAAGTTAACTTCTGTTTATATAAAATCGACTTATATGATTAGCTTTTTTTGAAATTACAGTAAGATCTCATTGGGTGGCGAGGCAACCGCGGATAAGAGAATTCCGAAGTTAACCCGTAAAATAGTCAAAAAAGGACAAAAATCAACACAATAATGGATTTGAAAAATGTTTATTCACAGTAGAAGGAAGTTTAAAAATTTATTATTTTACAAGTTAAACATAATTATGTATAAATAAAAAATTCACTAGTTTTTAAACAATTTTTACTTTACCATACAGAGTATGGTCAAGTATGGTAATCATGCAAGAAAAAAGTGTTTTTTTTCCTTCTTTTTTTCAAAATATCTCAAAAACACTGAAACTATTTTGATTAAAAAAATTGAGCGAAACCATGGAATTTCGCTCTATAAAAAAGCTCGAATAAGTAAACATCGAAAAAATAATATTTTTCGAGATAATAATTGTTTTGTCAAAAGGTCTGTTAGTTTGTCTGTTAGTCTGTTATTCTGTTAGTTAGTCTGTGCGTTACCACATTTTTGTGGACGAGCTAGCTCAAAAACTAGTTTGAATATCGAAACCAAATTTCACAAGTGGTCCATTGAGATTAAGAGCTGATTATATTTTGGTGCATATCGACCCTAAATTAAGGGGGGTGGAGAGGGAGTTAAAAATTAATAATCTACGCCATTTGAGCAAACTCAACCAAATTTTGTATACTTAATCAGTGGGACCCCAGAAGTCTAAAAATGCAAAAACTAACCGCCCAAAATGGGGTGGGAGTGTATGGTCAAAAAATGAAAATATAGGCTCTTGTACCAAACTCAACCAAATTTTCTATATATAATCAGTGGGCCCCCAGGAGTCTAAAAATGGAAAAACTAACCCCCCCCCCCCCCTCACCTACATGATTATAAATAATTTTATTAAATATAAGAGAGGGGACAGGTTGTATAGTAAAGTCAAGTGGATGGTCACATCAAAACACGTCAGCTTATTTTGATTAATGTTAAATATCAATTTTCGTACGACGTTTCGTCCTCTTTCAGGACTTTTTCAAGTACTGAAAACAAAGGACAAAAGAACAATTAGATCACATAAATCAAATGAATGCATAATATTTCAAATTACAATAATTTATACATATTGGCTATATGCCACCCACCTCAGTTAATAACTCAAAATGAATTATTTGAATTTCGTACTCTGCTCAGACACGACTAGACACGACTAGACAAAATAAATTTTCTCTATGATTTAAAATTGTTTTTTCAAAATTGGTTGTTAACTTATTAATTATGGGATGAATATTATGAATACACTATTTATTGTCTCGATAGACTCACTATTTTATCAACGATTAATGTTTTAAGTAATTGAGGTGGGTGGCATTTAGCCAATTATGTATAAATTATTGTAATTTGAAATATTATGTATTCATTTGATTTATGTGAACTAATTGTTCTTTTGTCATTTGTTTTCAGTACTTGAAAAAGTCCTGAAAGAGGACGAAACGTCCTACGAAAATTGATATTTAACATTAATAAAAAAAATTGTCCAAAAACCGATAAATCTTTTATTTATTATTAAAATGGACATGAACCAACTAACATAAATAATTATGTATGTGTGCACATAGTTATAAAATAATCCGTCAGCAGTTTTTGTTGTTTCGATATAAAACACCTCTTCTTCACTTGAGATTTATTCCAGGAAGTCCAAGAATTTGCCGCAAAACGGATAAACGTGAGTTTATCTACTGTATTTAAACAATCAAATCAAATACACTTTATACTTTATACTACGTAGTACTATTATCCTCGGGGTATACCGCTCAAACAACGGAGAATAACGAAATTCTTATAGTATTAATTCCGGGGAAGTTTTTCCTTTTTAAAATAATCTTTTCAAGTTTTTTAAAAATACTTTAATTATTTTTAATTACTATTATTATTTTTTATGTATATATATAATTTATTGTTGATTACCAATTACCGATCCTTGAAAGTCTAGAATATTATGTAAGAGTTTGTCAAAGAGTTCAACGATTTGTTGAGAGAAAATGGTTTTGATATTGGAAACTAGATAGAGATTAGCGTCAAACCAGTCTTCAGAATGTTATAGGTACTTATAGATAATTTAAAATATTTTGCTTCTTAAGAATCTAAAAATCACCAAATTATTAAATTCATGATGTAAATTGTGTTTCCAAATGGAAGCTTTATTAATAAATTAAAGTACTAGTCTCAGAAGTCATTTATTTTGCAAATTGTATCATATAAAAGAGAGGATTTTTTTTTAAATCTAAACCCTCATTCTCAAATTGAAATCATTTCCAGTGAGTGTTCTTCTTGCCTGACTAGGCAATCTAATCCCCACCATTCCCGAACCATATACATCTGCCAAGTGTTACAAACCCAGATATTTATATTTCGTTTTATCTTGTTTCGAAAATAACTATTAAATCACATGTAAAATTAGTTGAGTTGTTAATTTGAAAGAAAAAAAAAATTCGGAAATAAATTTACGGATTTTCACATGAATAAGAAGAAATTTTCCATTTTTAACAACTTTTTTTTAATTGTCATCAAGTTAATTTTATAATCCATAAGCAAAGGGGAAAGAAAATGTGTGCTTAAATTAAATGAATTTCACATCCAGATACCAATTAATAACAAACTAGACCTAGATATGGTCCATAAATAAACTGAATGAATCAGAGATTTCTCAGAAACGATCAAATCTCTCTCGCATCCTCTTTTAAAATTATATTTAAACCAGGTTTCATTTTGCACTCACCAAAGTACACACTTAATTTCATCAATTTATTATAATCATATTTTAAATTATGCACTTATATTTATAACAGCAAAATGGGCGAGGATTTTGCAAGCACAGTAACCCTTAGATCCAGGAAATTGGACAACAACACGGTTATTAAGAACACTCGTATTTATTAATATTGGATTATCAAAATATAACAAACTGATTATATTATTTTTTGGTTCTGCTGTAATATAAATTATTAATATAATTACAAAAACCCATCGTCTATGCTGGTTCTAAAACGGTCATCAATTCAAGAGACATATTTCGATAGAAAATAATGTAGAAATATAATTGACATTTTTCTCAGCTTGGATGAAGAAAAAGCAAAGATTCAAATTAAGGTGAACAGTAAACCAAAAAAAAAAGAAGAAAAGGAAAATGAAATAAATCCCGGTCATGTACCTGGACGCAACTAAAGTTTTAATAAGAAAACCTTTTGTATATCTTACCCAAACAATTTAAACATAAAAAGTTCGAAACATTGTAGAGCTTGGTTTTTAACTTTTTTAACGTACCACATAACTGTTTGAGGGGAATTGTTGGTATAACAATCGGTTTATATCATTTTTCTGGTATTGAAGGAATATACTAATATGAACACTAAACCAAAGTACCTATATCTGGAATAAAGTTCAATGGTCTGATGTATTTTTTTTAGTGTCTTTTATTAACTCCAAGTATCTATATAACTTACACTGATTAATCATTTTGCTGTTAATTATTATTGACGTTTAAATACAGCTTCTTCTACCCTAGTTATGTTGATTGAATTGATGAGTTAAAGAAAACTTTTGGAATTTCCAGCCTAATATCTCTTTTAGAAATCTAACATTCTATCAGAATATTCGCCAATATATAAAACTCTTCTCAAACACTTGTTACCGTGTCTGCATTTATGTATAGTGTATCTGAAAGCTCTTTGAAACTTTTGGTTTGGTTAGAAGAAGCTGAACAACTTTGTCGGGCCAAGTTTTCGAAAAATAAACGTAAATCCTTTAGAACTTTTCCATACGTTAGTCCTCTTAACGGTGGCCTACTCTGTCTTTTAATGGAAAAAATTTCTATACTAGAATAAAACTGAACAAAACAAGAAAATTTAATATTTTTCTAAATTGAGGCCTGAAAATTTATGTAAATAAGTTTAAAAATTGCTCTTTCCAAATGCAAAAATGAATACATTTTCATGAGAAATACTATAAATTTGTGATCGTTTGAAACAGAGATTTAAAGTGAGGTGATGTCTGTTCGATTTTGGGCTCTTTTCGATGTTTATTTTAATGGTAGTATTCAGAACTAGCTTTTAACTAGCTTACAGCTTCAGCTTACAGTCGTTTTCGGAACCACAATCCATTAACAGGACCGACACAAACATACAAATTTAAAAGCTGGTTCATGTCCTTCGTTAAATTTTTTTTTTTATTTCACTTATAAATTAAATGATAGTATAATACGAGTAGGTATATGTTTAATTCTTAAACTTATAAAAATCTAAATAAATATTTTCCTACTACATATAATAGTTTTACTTTATCAGCCCCATCGAAGAAACGAGATGCTGTAATACCTCATCTATTCCAAGTCAAGTCAAGTTCCTGTAACATACCTACTATTCTAAAAGAAACAAGACCTCATGTTAGGACATGCTCCTTGGTTTCTAAACTTGGTCTATAACCATGTTAAACATTTTGCAACACTTTTTTCTAGACCAATTTTCAATGTAGAGTTGTCCATAAGAAACAATGTTTCTCATGTCTATACAATACTATCATGACTAGAGAGACAAAGTTTACAAACTGAGCCAGCAATAGATTTAGGATAGAGTGATGAAAGAGAAAAATCGATTATAGGCCATAATACAAGTATATACAAAAGAATGATAAAATAGAGCAGGAAAAAATTTTCACTGCTGAAAATTTATTGCAGGCAATCTTAAAGTTTATTTAAACACTTGTATACTTCTTCATCTTCTTCATAGGCTTTCTTCCAATAGTAAAAAAAGAATAAAGACGTTAGTTTCTTGCTGCGACATCCTTCCATCTTTTTTTCGGCCGCCCTCTGCTCCGTGTGCCACGTGGGCGATTTTCCTTCACGATTTTTGCAAGGCGGTCATCCGTCATTCGTTCCACATGTTCCCCCCATCCTCTCCTTCTCACATCGATCCATTGTACTATATCCTGGATTTCGCTTAGTTCTCTTAGATCCTTGCTGAGGATTCTATCCCTTAATGTTTTCCCATGTATAGCCCTTATTATTCTCATCTCTGTTGTTCGGAGTAGTTGTTGGGTGGTAGTTGTTGATGCTCTGGTTTCTGCTGCATATGTTAACACGGGACGTACGCAGGTCTTATAAATTCGTACTTTGCTTTTTGCTGACATATATTTGTTTAGACCAAACCATATAGACATCCAGCTATCCTAGCACCTTTTGTTACTTGGGTCACTTGTATACAAAGATCAATATATAAACATTGTTCTCTATTTGTGTAACAATGGAAAGCATTCCCTCTATAATATTTTAAAAAATTGTTTACCATGGCTACTTGTACCTATTGTATTTGTTGAGGCTAATGGTAAGCATATTTTACAATTGAATATTAACTAGATATATTAATCTGCCCAAATGACTAAATTATTGCACGACTTAGACAAATAGATGGAATAATTATAATAACTTGTTGCGCGGAGATAAAAATTAGTCCTCAGGAATAATGACATTAGTACGTAGTTAGTATTAACTCAAAAAATAACTACATGTTAATTTTACAATGAATTAGATTAAAACTATATTCACAATGACTTTGCTTGAAAGATAGGTCGCAATATTGTATACGTGCACAATACACCTGTTTCAAGACGATCCACGCCAAGGCATTGAAAACCAAGCTTAATTATTCTTTTCTTTTAAAGTCCTGACTTTAACATTAACGAATTTAGCTACATAATATGTAATTTTGAAATTATTTTTCTTTGGTTTCTCACTCTTAGCTTGTGTTCTCCTTCAGTGCTTATCAAGTAATTTCTATTAAATTGAAAGTTTTTGCCGAGAATAGCAGAATTTTTATATATTGAATGAGAAAATAAAAGAGTGTGTCTCCTTCAAGTAATTTCTTCTTATTTTATTTTCGATGTTTCTTACTCTTAAGTTCAGGTCTTTAATAAGTAAGGATAGTTATTTAGAACACTGAGAGTTTTTAAAATTGATGAAGGAATTTTAACATAAAGATATTTTGTGGTAATTTACGCACAGCACATAAATTTCAGTGAATCTGCTTTAATAACAAACCAAGATTATATTTAAATCATTTGAACTTAAGGAGTTTCTGATTTCTAAATTTTTTCAAACAAACTTAGATATATCATAATGTTATCCTGACAGCATACAGAAAGACACATAAATATTAAACTAAAATTGAATTTAAGTATCCCAAACAGTAAATTTCTGATTTACAGTTGAATTTGTCAAGCCATTCCAACACTTTCACTTAAAAGAATGTAAAAAGAAGAAAAAGACTAAAAATAATGATGAAATTTTTATTTTAATATTAATAATAGACATCAATTAGTATTCTCATCAAGCAGTATCTTTTGAAATATTTTAATTACACCGGAAGATTTATGTATACAATGTAAAAGTTTAAATATATAGAGATAGAGAGAAAGAAAAGGAAACAATTTCAATGGGCCACTCTAAATATCCATACATTCAAATAAATATAAAATAATGTCCATTTAATAATAAAAAATAAAGAAGACTAAAATGAATTAATTCATCAGAAAATGATTTTTAAGGACAATTCATTTAACAAGAATTTATTTTATTTAGATCGATTATGATGAGTTGATGACAAGATTAAAACTTGTGATCCTTGTATATGATTAAGCGGACGACTCCAACGCCATCTGATGAGTAGACTTTGATACTATTGTATAGTTTTCTATTATACTTTTTTCTCAGATTTTATTTGATAAATTCTTAAATCCTAATTCAAAGACGTCAATCATTAAATAACTAAATAAATACTTTTTTTTAAACATTTAACATTATAATTATTTACCATGGGAAATAGGACAATAACAATTCTTTAATAAAATTGAAAATTGATTCATGTTTTTTCTTTTGCTATTCACCAACGCATCGTTCGCCTTTATACAAACTTTATCAAGATTTCTAAGGTTAATTTTATCGAAAATATTAATTAACTTTCTTAATTTCAAAATTTCAAAATATTCTGAATCATCGATTCCGAAACCGGTATATATTTATTAAACCCATAATAGTTTAAGAATTAAAGCTCTTAGAGAGTTTATTCTGATCCTAAAATGTTTGTAGTTCATTTGTAAAGAACGATTTAGATTTGTTATATTCTGGGCTCAGAACTTCTAGGTGAAAAATGCGGAAAATCGGAAAAAAGTCATTCAAGATATAGAAAACTCGATGGTAAAATTCTGCTGGCGTCTGAAAGCGGTTTTCACTGTAGGACATTTTTATTTAATTAACACAAATAAGTGTTTTTAACTTTTGAATTATCACTATACTAAATAATATCATTATAAAAAATATTGTTTTTTAATGAAAATATGAATTCATAGTTCAAATATATTTCATGAATATGGTAAATTTTATGCGAGAAAGACCTGATTACCCTAGTAATTGAACTCAAGTGCCAAACTTTCTAACCGGGGAGTTGATTGAAATTTTTCCTTCTTCATGTATTATAAACAGATCAAAAAACTTCAACACAATTAAACTTCGGAATATCAATAAATTTATCATTGAATTGTTAAGTTAATTTCTTTATACAATATGAATGGATACCAAGTGCAACTGCAATAGTTTATTTGCATACAACCAGATAAAAAATATAAATTTTCAGCATCTGGAATTTTACCCCGGATTAATTTTAAAAACCTTTGAATCTCTGTGAACCAAATTTCAGATTAAAATTATGTATGAAAAGTAAAGTCCGCTCAAATTAATTCCCAATCGATTATTCGATCTATGATTATAGATACATATTATATAAAGCTCATCTTTTCTATCTTCTGGAATTTTTTATTAAAAAAATGTAATGTAGCCTTTCCCCAGCCATTTTAGAAAGCTGATTTTGCATCGATAGCTTCATAAACCCTTAAAAGTCAACTGTGAAAAATTTGGCCTAATTTCAACCAGAATCTAATCAGATCTTAATCTCAATTAGATATATTAATTTTTCATAGGAAAAGTAACGATAAAATAAATGTTATATTAAATCAACAATTGCTACGTTTCGCTTTTTTATTACAGCTTTCTCAGACTCTCGATAAATTTTTTCCTAAGCACTCTGTCAGTTCATTTAGCTTTGCCATTCAGTTCTACATACATAAATATAGAGATTTGAACACAATTTATTCGCACAACACCACTATTTATTTATAGAATTTTTTTTTGAGAGTGTTCAGTGGGTTTGTAAAGTTTCTGTCGCTTCTCTAAATAAATATTGATGTTGTGCTAATAAAGTGTGTTCAAATCTCTATATGTAGAATTAAATGGCAAAGCTAAATGAACTGACAACTAATCAAGAGCCTGAGGAAGCTGTAATAAAACAAAGAAACTTCGCAATTGATGATTTAATATAACACTTATTATTGTTCCTCTGAAAAATTTATATGTCCAATATTTATTATGCAGCTGAATAACCTAATGATAACTTAATTTAAATATATAAATAGAAAATTTCGTGGTTTTTGAGGTAGAGTGTACATAAAATTTGATAACACGCACTCACTAACATACATTTTGACAAAATAATTAATACTTCTTGAAATATAATTTTTTTATGTTCATTATATAAAGTTTAATTGAAGTCCGAAGCGCCATGAATTCGCTCAATTTTTTAATCAAAATAGTTTCATCCGTTTTTGAGATATTTGAAAATACGAAGGCAAAAAAACAACACTTTTCCCTATTATTATTATTATTTAAATAGTTGAATTTGAATTTAATATCTGAAGCTGAGTGGTAAACGAACGATAAAGTTTAATGTAATTGAGAGGATTCCCGTTAGCAGCACTTGAAAATCATACGAAACATGAATCCCGCACGATTATGTATTATTAATTTATTAATTAGCACCTAGATGAGAGAGAGATAGATGGAGGGACTCTCTTGTGCCGTTTCATATTTAATTAAGGCCTTCAATGAAATGGAGAGAGAAAGAGAGAAGTTTCGTGAAACTTTTGTAAATCCATTCACTTGAATCGAATAAATAAATAAATACAATTCTTCATTTGAATTCATTTGGGTTTAAATATTGTCGACGACACAGCGCTGTAGTCTTAAATGTTTTAATTTAGGAATGCTTTATTAATCAAAATGTCACACCCACACTTATACAAATAGAATACGATTTGACAGCGCAACTTGATGGTTTTTTGACCGCGGGTACTAGAGTGCATTTATCTAGATCCTATACTTTAATTAAGTATGAATAGCATTAGTACAAGAATCGTATAAATCCCGGTCAAATTTTTTTCATGAGCGAGACTTGAACTTAGGCCTCAGGGTTTATCATCTTTGTCAGGATGATGAAGCAGGAACACTACATGCTAGACCACCCCAGGCCCTTGAATATAATGTAATCTATGAGAAAAAAAGTGGAAACTTCTCAAGACTTGGTACATTGTTTGT